>JABUQX010077687.1:0-38086 GCA_015478945.1 Trachelipus rathkii | reverse complement strand
CCACTGGCTGAGGATGTTTTTAGAGCCTACAAGCTCCATCAAGTAGTCAACAAAGATGCCAGTGTTACTCATCTTGCAAAGTTAGTGGCAACAGAAGTTAAGGCATAGTGACAAAAAGCAGGCATCCAACAATAGAAATTTGAAAGTGTTATAGTGAAAGTGAAGAGACTAATAGTGAATGTCAATGATTTGAGAAATATAATCAAGAAACTAAACAATCTTCTCTAAACATATTCAAAGATAAAATAAAAAATCATTTTCTCGTCTCTTCGGACATAGCGCGTGCAAGTGTGTTTCATAATAGGTATAGTTGAACGTAATCAATGTCAGTGTCCCAATGAAAAGAAAATCCCTGTAATGGAATGGCAATTTTGGCTTGATTCAAATTGATACATGAAATGGTTAGGAAAGTGGAAAGAAAGAACAGAGAAAAACATGAAAATTTCAAGAAAGGAAAAGGAAACGGTTTACAATTGAAAGTAAGATGAGACACAAAAGATACGCAAACAATGAGTAAGTTTCAGTTGAATTAATCAGGCAGTGAGAGTGATGTGCTAGAAGAATCAATTTCCTTAGAATCAGAAGAAATGGAAGAATGTCACCCTCAAAATAGAAACCAGTATCCTGAGTTGTGTAAAGCATTAGAGAGGACAAATGGTGAGCAATAGAGATGCATGTTTCTCATAGTTAATGCTGCCCTCAAGGACCTCGGACTCCTGTCACCAAAAAACGTTGTTGATCCAAGTAAGTTACAACGCCAAAGAAAATACTGGAGAGACAAACAGTCAGAGGAGCATTTGCTGCAACACAGAGGTATGGTCTGGATTGGTTTCGATGGAAAAATAGATGAAACCCTTGTCGATACTGGAGGTGTGCGTTAGAAAAGTTAGAGAAGTAATGCATCATCGTGCTAGGGTCATTTCCAGATGCATGTTACATCGAACACGTTAGTCCTAACTCAGGAAGATGTCGAGATGTATTTAATGAAATTCTGGGGATAATTAATGAACGAACAAGATCTACAGAGACTTTAAGAGCAGTGATTTTGCGATGGAACTCCTGTGAATACGGGTAGCAAGAATGGAATAATCACACTGTTGAGTTACATCTTAAAAGACCACTTCAATGGCTCATATGCTTGTTGCATTTTAATGAACTGCCACTCAGGAAGTTATTTAGTGTTGTTGATGGGAAGACAACTGGCCAATCGTCACATGAAGGACCTATAACCAAAACTGCTCTCATTGATCCTCAGACCAAACCCATCATTAATTTTCAACCAATTCCAGGCTCTGTAGTTGATGTTCCTGAAACAGTTTCGAAAGATCTAAGTTCTTACCAGCTGTATTTACTAAAAATCTGTTTATTAATTCAGCAAGGGGTACAAAAAATGCAGATCTAATAATATGCGGTATTTTAAAACTGCACAGCCGGGTGCCTTAAGCCATGCAAGGTGGCTAACTAAAGCTAACAGACTGCTTCGATTGAACGTTTCAACAGAATCCGCATCTGATGATCTGAGGCGTTTGGTGCGATTCGTACTGAACTTCTATGCCCCCATATGTTCTATATCCGATCCCATCCCTTCTGTCAAGATGGTGCAAAGAATTTTACTTTATGGTTATCACAGTTCAAAAACTTTCTCCTGAGGATCAGAACATCATTTCCCCAGTGCTCCTAAACAACTCCTATTTTTGGTCATCCAGAAAACTTGTTGCTAGCTGTGTTGCAGATGAACGGGAAACAATTAGAAGATTTTCATGTCAACAATATTCTTCAAGCAAGAAAGAAAATTTCCCCACCAATGTGCAAGTTCGCTGCTTTGAAAAAAGGCAGCTAAAACTTCAATCTCAACGCCACTTCCTACATGAAACTGATAGACTGGGGGAGTACTCTATCACCCCCCACCTCTTCTTGATGGTATTAGTGATGATATTTTGGGTTAGTAATCAACAAATTCTCCTACCAAAGTATCCGTTGTTATTCGGGGGGGTTTTTTCCCGATTGGTTTTTGGAAAAAAAAAGGGGGGAAAAATTTTGTATTCAAAAAGGGATTTGTTTTTTTCCCCCGCTTTGTTTCTAGTAGGGTCCTTGGTCATACTTCTCGACATGGTGCAATACTAAAAACCAAACATTTCTCGAATCAAAATACCTTCAGTACAGACAAAATCTGATTTTCTTTGAGATTTTGTACTATATGCAGGTGTTACATTGTAAGAATGTAATGATATTAACTATACTGTATATTGGCTATATATATATTTTTTTTTAAATAAAAAGATTCAAAAAAGTAAAGTTGGGTATGAAAACAAATCTTAAAGAACTTACTTTTAACACATTTCAGGTTTGTATCTGAAGTGAGCACCAAAATAAAGTTGTTTCAAATCTGCACTACAACTTTTTGTATGTTTTCAACCCGGCTTAATATATATATATATATATATATCTATATAATAGTATATATATAAATATTACTATATATATATATATATATATATATATATATATATATATATATAATATATATATATATATAATATATATATATGTGTGTTTTTATGTGTGTTGTGTGTGTGTGTGAGTGTTTGTATGTGTATGATCATTGGTAATGAAGACAAATTGGTATTTGAGTTATTGACGATGGTTTTAATATTTCAAATGTCAAATTTCTTTTTTCCAAATTTACAGATTTGATCCATTTTTTGAGGAAAAACATAAATTACTGTCCAGAAAAGCTGTTTAAAACTGCCATAAATAAAAACTGGTTAATAAAAAAAGCGAAAAAATCAATAGTCAATATTCTATCCACATTTCCCCCCCCCCC
This sequence comes from Trachelipus rathkii, assembly GCA_015478945.1. NCBI lineage: Eukaryota > Metazoa > Arthropoda > Malacostraca > Isopoda > Trachelipodidae > Trachelipus > Trachelipus rathkii. Next base: position 35,262 of record JABUQX010077687.1, on the reverse strand, counting down.
CCAAAAAAAAGGCAACCGAATTTGAATTAATTTGTTGATGAAAATGTTTGCAATTACTTTGATCGTTTTTTAATTATCAAATCTATTTTTTGTTCTTATTTTAAGGACAGTCTTTTTACTAATCTTTATTTAATTTATTAGTCATTTTATTTTATTTTATTTATTTATTTATTTTTTTATTTATTTTATTTATTTATTTTATTTATTTATTTATTTTATATATCTATTTATTTATCACAATTTCCAAATAATCAATTAATTATTTTCCATTATGTAAAAATTTTACTTAAATATTATTAATTACTTATATATTAGCAAATATGAATCAACAAGTACTATCTACCCTTATCTTCCTTTACTTGTATGTATGTATGTATGTATGATATGTATGTATAGTATGTATGTATGTATGTATGTATGTATGTATGTATGTATGTATGTGAGTTTTAAGCCATACGATGTGGTTTGCAGTGAAGTCACATATATAAAAACAATAATTATAATAATTAGTCTAACAAATTAAATTTAAATGATTTAATTGGAATTTTTCTTAAAATCTCTTTCAATTTAAATATTTCGTAATCTAGGTCGTATATATATATTTAAATTATATATAATAATAATATATATATATATATATATATATATATATTGTATATATATTATATATATATATATATATATATAGTATTATATATTAATATATAATATATATATATAGATATAATATATATATAAGGAACTCCTACCAATATACTCGTGCTGCTGTGCTAGCACGAGTTTACATATAGAAAACGGATCTATCTTTTACAAATTTCATAATGTTACGATTAAATTCTCTTATTTTTTGCGAAAATTGGCCAAATTAATGAAAATATTACAATAATAAAATAAAGATTGAGTGAAATGAGTAAAAATACTACATATAATAAAAAAAAAATTATGTAAAATTGAATCAAAAAGTTTAAGAATCATTGGGATTTAAAACACACTATTTTTCAATCAATTAAAAAAAATTACTCTTCGTGCTCAAATGAAATAGCGGAGATTGTGTGTGTATGAATTTAGAGTATAAAATTGTTTTTATTGTTGCATTTGAAATCTTTTAGTTATATTCTCTTTATGTATAAATAAGATGAAACTACTTTAAGTTTATTTTATACGTATACTACTAGTCAAAAATAACGGCACCACTTGAGTAAATGTCACCCGCAGGAAACGGGGTTGGCCCCTAACCCATGAAACACCCATACCGACACAGACGACAACATCAGTGTAACTATGTAACAGAGAATTCGCTGCATATTGGACCGTCACCGCGATAATTAGGAAAACATAAAAACCAACAGTAGAGTATCTAAGGACGTGAGTGACGAAGAGGTGGTGAAAGAGTTGGTTATTTGAATCGAGCAATATAATTCAGAGAGACCGAGCGTATAACTGTTCCGTATTCAAGCGACTTGCTCGGCATAAAAAATCTATAGGAAGAAAAGATAGAGTTCAGCGTCAAATTCTGTTCAAAAGAATCACTAATACCATGCAGAATAACAAAAAATTCACACGTCTCCGACAGCATCACGAATTAGGTACTTGGTTCACACTCCCTCGCTGTAGTCTAAACACATCAATCCTAGTAGTGATGCACAGGTGGTATTCTTCAACACCTACCAGCCAAACCCTACACATGTATCCCTCGCAAATTACAAGATAAAGAGCAGGGCCATCGAACACGGAGTTGGAAGCCTGGATTATAAAAACCTGAACTGACTATGTGTGCATTAGTCAAGAAGAGCGAGACCTACGCTCACAAAACCGGTCACGATTATCTGCAGATAAGTAACCAGCGTGGCGCGAAAGAGGTACATGAGCAACCAGGAAGTGAAGTGACAAATGTCACAGCGTGTACGACCCCTCAATGTGAAGTGAAACACGTTACCTAACCAGAGCACCGGAGGAACTCCGCGCGATAGGATAACAACACGCGAACAACACACAGGGCGACAACATCCCGTGAAGGTGGGTGATGGCAGATCCCTGGCAATATAGAATCGAACGCATGAGCCACCCATTGGACGGTCAGAAACCGATTAGGGGGCTAAAGGTGATAATCGGGTTACGGAACGAGCTCGAAGAAGATGTCTCTGTAGAGCCTCGGAGCCAGGCGTGCTTTAGAGTTGAATTAGAATAACCGACCGATCGACGGGAAAAGATGTCTCGCAAGCAATGCACATGTGCCATAATGCAGGTCGGCCGCTGTTGGAGGTGGGGATCGAGCTCAATAAGTCGTAGGCATTGACATCTCCTGTTCAGTTCGAGGCACTACGGAGTGCCATAAGCCTTTCATATTAAGGAAGAGCAGCGGTCCCTTACTAGCCGACTAGAGTGCTAAAAAAGATCCACAAAGACAGCAATCGAGACCGAGGTATGTCGGCCTGCCAGTCATGCCGCAGCGCGTACATTCGGTGACTACTCCTTCACTTCATTAATGCATGACAATGCAAAGAGACCACCAAAGGCCCAGAGTGTGATGAAACACGCAGTCGTGTCAGGGCAGCTCAATGACGGCGTTGGAGTGAGACCAGCATACTAAATTTCGCGCGACCTAACGAAAAAACCACATGCGAGACGAATATGTGGGCAGGTGAGTTTCCCTGAAAAAGGTGATCCCGACGGCGGCAACCACCCTACCACAAACACACACGGACACTGCGTACAGAACACTTGCGACCAACGTATCGGAACCCTCAGGAACTCATTGGTCAGGAGCGATGCGCCGAGCTAACAATACAGAGAGCACTCGCCAGAAGGTGGTGGCAAAGACAAGTTATCGCAGTGAGCCCACGGAGAGAAGGGTAGCATACACTTGACGGATAATGTAGAGGCGACAGAGTACCGAAAAACCCCGCGCTGCCTCGTTGCGCCGCGCTGAGGCGTCGAACGATAACCATGTCGTGTGTTTTCGCAGCGCCAACCTACGAACCCTACTGCGAGGACACCACCTTTGGCGCACATCAACTTGGTGCCGTCCGCCCACGTTCCAATATCAACCTGACGGTTCAATGGGCCAGGAATCCACCTGTCTCACCTTAGTCAATTGAATACAACAATAAAAAAAGGCTGTGTCATCTCCGCGTTAGTTCATTCGACCCTGTGTCTAGCCCTATCCATGTCGCAACGCCCCACCTATAAGATAGGTCTAAATTAACTCTATTGACGAGTAGTTAAATAATATAATATATATAATATATTATATATATAATATAAATATATAAATATTAAATTATATATTATATAATATATATAGTAATATAAGTAATATAGAATAGCATAATAAATATAATGTAATTCAATAATAAAGCCCTATAAGTAAGTAATATAAAAATAGTACGAAAGTATCGATAATACAGAAATAAATAATAAATACTATATTATGAGTATTACTAATAATAATATTATATATTTATCGTACACCTCAATAGAGCTTCTCTCTACTCTAACTCTCTCCTCCTACTCATCTCCTTCATAAAATCCTTTAGGTTATCCCACTACTCTCTATCTACTCATCTCTCTCATCTTCTTCTCTCTCTCTCTCTCTATTACTCTCTTACTCTAGCTGCGGAACGGTCGGGCTCCATCTCATCTCTCTCTACTCTACTCTCTCTCTCTCTCTCTCTCAAAAAATATGTGACAATTTACATTGGATCGGTCTGTAATAACAAAACTATGGTTCTTATAAATAAACCTACTAACGCCCAGATGATTCAAAAACAATCTCTATTTACGTCGCCATCAAGAGGCTCAAGATAACAATGATATATTATAGTACTAATAAGTACACTAGAGATTTTGCCTTTGAGGTAAGATTAAAATAAAACACGTGAGTCCATGCGTCTTCACACAGTTTAGTAATCTTTCATTCGACCTCGCTGAAACATACTTTCACGTTTATTATAAGAAAGAATATCTTTAAGAGATTCGTGTGCACCACAAGCACTATTAATACAACTGTTCTCAGAGAAAAATTCATTAGGAATGTCCACATTTTGCTCTAGCATGCTAAATATTCCAAAAGGAAATATTGGTTAGAGTATTATAGCAATAGCTCGGGAGAATATATGTGTAGCGAGAGCGAAAACTCGAGAGTAAAAAAAAAAAAAAAAAATAAAAGAGACTACAATAAGAGAGAAGAAAAAAATTGTCAAGAAACTAAACAATAGCTCACAGAAAAGAAATACGATATTTGAATCCTTGTAGAAATTGGGATTAGGAAGTGTAATAAGAAATAAAAATTAACAAAATAAACCCAGAGAAGATTGGGCATTGTTTTTGGGAGGGGGGGAGTCGAGGAAAGACGGCGGTGGAGACGAGTAAGGTATGAGTACTGATATATATATATCATATAATATATCACTATATATATATTATATATAATGATTGATATAATATAATATATATATATATATATAATATATAGATATATATATATATATAGTAAGATATTAGAGTAATATAAGATAGTATATATTTTGTAAAGAAGAGTGATTAGCACACGGCAATGAGTAAGGGGCTCAAGCCCTGACGGGAAGCACAGGAGGGGAAATAGTGCACCGAACCCCGTAGTTCACACGAAAGAAGGAGCACGAGAAGACCCAGAGACTACTACCTACATCGGTTGCGAGAACTGTGAACGCTGCCGTGTCGTAAGTATTTTTAGATAAAATAAAAATTCATATCACAAAGAGACAAAATTTAACTAGAAAGGTCTTACTCATTATATTACGGTACGTATAAACATACGTCGTGGAATCTACTAAATAGGCTTTAACTACTCATTTATATTAAGATAAATTACATGCTAGGAGTCAGTATAACAAACAGATAATTTTTTATTTTTTATTTATATTATATTATTTGTTATAATTATTTCTATATACATACTAAATAATATTTATATCTAATATATTTAATTTTCTTTATTTAACGGTTTTGTAGTTATTTATTTTTTTTTTTATATTTTATTTTTTATTTACTCTCGCTATATATACTAAAATTTATATAATGTATACTAGCATTACCTAGCAATGTATTCTGATTATCCCTCATGGACAGTAGCTTGTATGTAGTTTTAGAGAATATGTGATTAGTGGCTTTAACTTCCTAGAGGCTGACCATGTTATTTATTATTATTAAGGTATTATTATCTCTCTCAATAAATGTTCTAAAATAGTAATTGAGTATTTCATTTAATCTCTCACACGAGCTTCACAAGAATATATATGGGAGTTATTTTAGTTCTCGATATGAGTAAGGTCACATCTCTTCCATTTATTCTACTTAAGTTAATAGTGTAGAGTTTTTCTGTCTCGAAAGCATAATCATTGATCACAGAATAATTATATAAATAGGTACGTGATGACCCGATGAAAAAATAGGTTCATATATATATATATAATTATATTATTATAAAATATATAAGGTGAATAATATATAATATAATATATATATATAATATATATTATATATTATAAAATATATGTATAATTATATATATATATATATAATTATATTAATTATATATATAAATAGATATATATTATATATAATATAATATAATTATATAATTAATAATATTAATATAAAATTAATAATAAATATGATATTTCTATATATAACTAGGCTAGCTTGAATACGGTGATGCACTGTCCTATATGTCAATATCAGTCGTACTCCGATAGTCAGGCAATAAGATATATATCTCACGTACAATGTTTCATGTAGCACTCTCTGATTCAAGTAATGATTCCCTGTATATTTGTTACTTTCTCGTATTATTTTGTTATTCCTATAAATATAAAATTTAAGAAGAACTCCGAGAGTATCAAAAACTTTAGTTCTTCTTAAATAAGTTGGTCCGGGGTAGGGGGGCTACGATACTGCTTAGGACACCCCTCATATATCGACTCGCGCCCTGCTACAGCCTGTGTCTAATGTTTTTTAATTATAATATATATCATATAACCCCTCGTTTGTAATATATAATACTTGACTAAATTAGCTAAGCATATATATATAATATATTTATTAATAACATCTAATATATATAATATAATAATTAAATTAACTAATATATACTAATTAGATCATTACTCTTTATACTAATTATATAATATCGTAATTAGCCAACTTAAATCAATATTAATGACTCAATAAACTCAGGCTCTAGAACATACTATCTAGGGTGAGTAGTCATAGTACTCATGCTCGGTTCGGCTGACGTTGCATTCTAGTAGTAGAACTCTCTCGTTCGACCAGAGATAGCGACTAATAGCTCCATCTAATCATATAATATAGTTATCTATAATGTAAGTAGATATTTATTGATAGTAGGTGAGTATTTTTACTATATCTAAATATATATTAGTATTATATCTATATTCATTATAATACTATATTAATTATATTAACTGATATTGATATGTTTGATTATATCTGTTGTTGTAAATAATAAATAATTTAAGCTGTTAATAATAATAAATTACATGAATTAATATGCAATTTACGATTCTATTAAAGCTGTCCATTATAAAAATGTACTATAATATTCTTTCCTTTCACTCGATGGAAGGAGGCATATAGGACCTGTGCCAATTGATTCTACACTTTGGTTTATCCTAACAATGGAGTCAGTAAGTTCATACATGATACCTAGGTTCCAAAAACAATCTAACAAACTTTGATATTCAATCGATTGGGCCTTCAGGCCTAAACAACTATAAAACAGACTTGAGTTTAAGTGCTTTCCGATCGACTACGGAATTGCCAAGGTAATTGTTCCTTTAAGCTTCAGCCTCCAATTTTATTACAAACATATATAAGAATACAAAACTCGTAAAATCAATTATTAATAATATGATGAAATATTTAAATTATTAATAATTAAAATCCACACCCCCCAAAATCACTTACATTATTGAATCATAAAGAAAACGGAGCTATTGCTTGGTCAAGGCAGAGCATTCTACTACCAATTCGCCGAAGATGAGTCGTGACTCAACCCGGTTTCTTAGACCCTGGTTTTGAGTCAATATTTTTAAGTGCAATTACGATTTAAAATTTCTGTATAAGAGATGATCAAGTTAGCATAAACTTATTAATTTGAAGGGAAGTATTTTGTCTACCTGGAGGGACAGCATATGCCCTTTGGTAAGGTCCGCTCTCTAAAACAAAACAAAAAAAAATCGATTCCGGGATATAGGGAATGTGAGCGACGTTTTATCGATCGAGCTTACTGGACTCGTTAAAATAATAAATTTAATAATAATTAATGGAAAAAAAAGCAAATTACGCTCGTAACATTGATATTATATAAGATTTTTCATCTGTATTTTTTTTGTTAGTATCATTGGAAATGAAACTGAAAAAGTTAACAATTTTAAGTTTATATGGATAAGTAACTATTTAAATAAAATAATTAATTTATATACTATAACATAATATTATATATAATATATATATAACTATATATATTATTATATATGCTGACTTTTAATATTTTTGTATTTGGACTCACTAAGGCAAGTAGGCGGTGCCTACTCTGCCTAATTTCTGAGAACACCACTGATATATTATATATATATGATATTATATATATATATATAAAGAATATCGTATATACAATATTTATTTATATTTCAACACATAATTATATGTATATTTATATATATACTAGATAATATGATTTTAGTATATCCTTTGATTTACGCCGCTTCTTATCTTACATAATAATGTCTATAGAAAATTCCCCAGATTTTTATGATTTTTCCTTAGAATATTATTATAAAGATTTCAGTCTCTCTCTCTCTCTCTCTCTCTCTCTCTCTCTCTCTCTCTCTCTCTCTCTCTCTCTACTCTCTCTCTCTCTCTCTCTCCTCTCTCTCTCTCTCTCTCTCTCATCTCCTCTCTCTCTCTCACTCTTTGAATTGAGTCATATATGACTTGTTATCGTTTCCCCTTCCTCCCGATCTACCACCATATTCTTTGAATAATAGCCACGCAAATGTTGGAATTAGTTTCCGAGTTTGTATTATATGTGTGGTGGAACGAATCTCTTAAGTATTTCCCCTAAACGAAGTTTACGAGGCTAAAAGTACTCTTAAAGAGGCTTCGTGTTTATTTATCTTCAAGGCAAAATCTCTAATGTCTTATTAGTACTCTTGTGTCTTGAGCCTCTTGATGGCGACGTAAATAGAGATTGTTTTGCATTCTATTTGTGCGTCATTTAGAGTTTATTAAAGACCATCAATATATAACATTTTAAGTTCACCATGAAATGTCATATTTGAGGAGAGAGAGAGAGAGAGAGAGAGAGAGAGAGAGAGAGAGAGAGAGAGAGAGAGAGAGAGAGGAGAGAGAGAGAGAGAGAAAGAGAAAAAGGAGAGAGAATTGAGAGAGAGAGAGAGAGAGAGAAGAGAGAGAGACGAAGAGAGAGAGAGAGAGAGAGCTCTTTAGTTGGAAGAATATTTTGACATAAATCCGTTTTCTTTAAATGGTTCGCTTAGAATTTATGAATAGGGAAATAAAGAGTAAGAAGATTTAATTCATATAAAAATATTAAGAAATAAAAATTTCTGTATTATAAATGTTTACTTTTTCGCTTTTAGGGAATTTAAAGTGGCTTTGTTAAACATATGAGAACACGAATTTAGGGTAACTTTTTTATTTCTTTTTGGAATCTTAATTTTATATTTTGAAGAGGCGCAGGAAAAGTAAATAAAAAATGTGGAAAAAGATAAGAGCCAAGAGTAACTTACGAAAGAGATAAAGACGATAGATAAAGTTAAAAGATCATTTGGTTACAAATTCCCAAAAGCCTTCTTGGTAAATATTCTTAAAATGGAATTTTTATTTGAGTCAATTTACTTGACGGGTTATGACATCTTTTTTTTTTTGTTCTTATTACCAACGTAACACCAACCATAGAAAGATCACAGGTTTTATTCCATGTGATATTCAGGACAGCCACGGTTCATAATGTTTACACATGGTTAACTAAAAGGAAGTTGGAAAAAGAGGAAAATAAACAGCATTGGCTCTTGTAATTTTGAACTAAAAATTAAACAGAAGATATTAAGATTGTCATGAGAAAGAGAGAAAAAAATTGAGTTCCCAAGAGAAGAAACCGTGCAGCGATCTCCTAACTGTGTATGTATATTCAATCATTATTTTGTTTTAATTAATTGTTTTATTAAATCATGGAACTTAAAAGTTTTATTCTTTACATTAATGCTCTACAGCGTTTTAAAGATAAGTCCAAGTTTTAATTTTTTACTTTTTTAAGTTGTACTAGCAGGTTACTCAATTAAGGTCAGATTTTTTTCGTAGCAATTTATATACTACAGATGGTCGTATTTTATACGTAGGTTTTTATCAAACTTAATACTTTTTTTTTACTTGAGTGGGAAAGGGTTATATAAGTGACAGTTTATTTATACCTTGTTTAAAATTTATGATATTTAATTAATTTTAGCACTTGAACTTTCAAATTTAGGTTTTAATATTGTAACAATTTTATCTCTGATATCACCTTCTTTGTTTCCTTTTTTTTCTTTTTTATATGTGTGTGAAATGGATGATTTTACTTTTTCTCTCCTTCTTACTTTTTTTATTAGTTATGTTTTTATTTTTATAAAAAAAATTTTTGCTTTAAAATGTGGTATAAAAGCATAAGGGGGGTAAAGGTGGCAAGTAAAGAAAGCACCTCCTCGCCGAACACCCCACACACACGCCCCAACAGCCCAGCTCCCCCCTCACCGGCAAGAAGAATTATTGACAAAGGGTTTCTGTTGAGGAAAAGGTAGGGGAAGGTGCCGCCGGAGCCTTGCCCGCCCTGGCGCCCCCCTGGGGTGTGGGTACCCATTACTTGGGGGGAGTAAGGACTTGTCCACAGTCAGAAAAACCACCCTATAGCTTCACAGGGGACTGCGACGGGCGGGGGGCGGGGGGCCCTCACTATGGGTAATCGTTCAGGTGTCCTTTTGTTTAGTTATTAGTGATAAATCATCACCATAAATGTGTTCTTTTTCTCTTTCATGTTTTTGTGTTGAAAATTAGGCCACAAACCCAATAACCCAATATGCCCCATTATTTCATTCTTTAAAATTCACAGACCAAAAATTTTTTTTTCTTTTTTTTAAAACCATATTAAAATGCACCTTATATTCATCGCACAATCTAAGCAAAACTAACAACCCCACATTTTAATAATTTGTACACTTCAACCTACATTCTTTTAAAGTTTTATTGTACTTTACAAATTGTTCTCTTGATTTGAATTAGCATATATAACTACCTCATTAGTCTCTCTAGGTTAGTCAGTTTATCCAATTAACTAATTTCACTTGCATACTTATATAAATTTTATGTTTAAACCGACTATATTATAAACTTTCAGTTTTTGTCAATCTCTTTACTTTCCACTTTTTATATTATAATCTCATGTATCTCATTACATTACTTTCATTTATTCCTACTATTTCATTATAACCCCTTTTCTTCTTTAACAATTCTTTATCTATCTATCTATCTTTACTTAAATATGTTACATTCCTACATTTTTATACAAATTACTTCTCTATCACCACCTATATTTGCAATGTGCCCCTAATAGAAATTGTTCAACAAATTTTACTGTAAATCACATTTTGATTTTACTTTAACCCGGGATAGATGCGGTATACTTTCTTTTTTTTTTTTAATGTGCCAGGAGCGTCAGGAAATTATTTTAATAGATAAACATTATAACAATCTCTGTTCTGTAATTAACTTCCATGGCGTATTTCCAATTTTTTTTTTTTTTTTTAAAAAAATGGGGGGGGGGGGGGGGGGGGGGTCTAAATATTTTTTCTTAAATTTTAAAAAAAAAAACCATTTTAAATTTAGGGTGGGGGGGGGGGGAAAAAAAACTTAAAATTAAAGGAATAAACAAAACAAAAAAAATATTCTTTTTTTTTCCTTTTTGAAAAAATAACCATATTTTTTTTAAGGAACCCCCACCCCCACACCAAAAAATAAATTGCTCTCGTTCATTTTTTAGGGCAATTATATGTTACCCTAGCTCATTCTTTTCATAATTATATTTAATATAATTCGTTCCATAACTTTTCTCTTCAATAAAAATAAATCTCAATCAAATTTTGCGGCAGAAACAAGCTCTTAATTTTTAATAATAAAAAATAAAATATTAGACAATTTAATTTTTAAACCAGACCAAAAGAGGGAGCATTTTATACATTTGGGGAAAAAAATTTCACAAAACAAATATAAACATTAAAAACCCAATAGGGAGGGGGGTAGGTGGTGGGAGGAAGGGAGCTGCATGGGACAGCTGTGTGGTGCTGAGAACTTCCCCCCCACCATTTAAAAAAAATCTGCTTCATCTCTAAAAACAAGGGTACTAAAAAACGATAAGCGGTTCATATCATATTACAATAAAAGTGGCGGGAGGACTTGTGGACACTCCCCGGTCTACAAAGGCCATAACTTATAACTTTGCTGGGGTGGAATCTACGAAAACATTTTTAGGTTATTCTTTTTTTTACATAACACACCAATCCTTCTTTTTTAAAACAACCCAACACTGTTATAATTGGCCTCTTATTTTAAATACTTCTCCTCTCTTTTTAATCTAACCAATAAATACTCTCATAAACATATATTTAAAAAGGGGAGGTATCTCTCGACCATAAATTCGCAAACATGATCTACCTTAAAATATTCTTTTTCAATTATTCATTTTCCGTAGGAATTATGTAGTTCTTCAAAATAAAGTGGTTTTTTACTGAAAAGGGGAAAAAATAGAGGGAAAAAAGGAACTACAGAATTTATTTACATCATTCTTTTCGTCTTTATGGTCTCACAATCAAAAACCAGTCGCTTATATATTTACCCTTTCCCCCGTTTTGTTCTTTTTTTTTTTGGGCTCTTAATTTTTAAAAACGAAAACGCGCCGGCCGGTGGCAAATTTTTCTCCCTCCATACATAATGAGCGCGCACAGATTTTTGATACCAGATGGAGTTACTAGGGATTATTTTGTTTTTTTTGGACACCCCCTAGGACTCAGTGAGATTGTGTATGGTGTGTTTAATTTCAGTGAAGCGGAACAAAACACCGATTTTGCCTCATCTTTTACCTCGGGGGGGCGTGAAATATTAGGTGGCCCCACGGATGAATTTTATCTCTATATTTTACTATCTCCCTTTTCTGTGTATCTATTCTTTCTTATTTTATTTTTTATTCTCCCCACCCACAAGTTTTTTCTCCAACGGGTTTTTGTGTTCTATAAAAATACAACTGGTCTTTCACAATTTCAAATTAAGTTTGGGCCCCGAATAATCCATAATCCCCCACTCTATGTTTATTTTAGTGCCCTTTTTTTAAACCATACCAAAAAAAAGGGGACCACAGGCTTGTTCTGCACATTCTCTCGATCTTTATTTTTACATCCAAAAAAAAAACAATAAAAAATAAGCCAGCTATTCTCAGAGAACTCGGATCTTTTCTATTATAAAAAATTATTCAATTAAAATTCACTATTTCCTTCCTGAATTTTTACTCAAAAATCTCATCTAGTCATCTCTGATTCTCGATCAAACATAAATCTTCCTCAAATACAAAATTAATAAGTCCCATACAAATCCGTCTCTTTCTCTCTTGGGCGGTCTTGGGCGAGTTTTCGTGCGGGGTCTCCCCTTGCCGTGCTTCTTATATATAAGTGTCTAGAGTCGCTTCGATACCAATCACTATCCTTTTCTTACTACTACACAACATAAAATAGGGCGGACATCGGTTTTTTCTTTCACTTCATATCAGTCCTTTCAAGTTTCATCTTCGCGGAGCGGCCAATTGCTTCTTCTCTGACTCTCACTTTAATAATTTTATATTTTATAATTACTCATATAACCCCCCACCCTACTTTTCTCTTAATCAGTCCTGGGAAGTGTGATAAACAGGGCTCTTCTCTTATATTTTTATTTATTTTTTAGGAGGGGGCATTGGTAAATAAAAAAAGCCGGTGGGGGGCCTGGTGGAGGGTGGTATAACCTTGAAATAAGGACGGGAGCCTCTCCAACAAAAGAGGGGCGCGGACATTGGTTGGGAGGGTCTGGGGAAACAAACTGCTTAATTAAGCGCGGTCTTTATATCCTTTAAAATAGTTTTTTTAAAACCTCTTTTTCCTTTTTTTTTTTTCCCAAGAAAAAATGTTTTGTTTTTTAAAATTGCTATCAAGGATGGAGGTGGGTAGGGGGGGGGGGCTGCGTTCTTCTCTTTTTTCTAATAACCCCCGCAAAGCGGGGGCTGAATAAAAAAAGGGTGAGGGCCTCCCTCTGCCCAGTTTTACAGGATAAATATCACCGCCAGTATAATGTTTCTTTCGCAAGTGTTGTACAATTTAAATTACAACAACATATTATAGATTCAAATCGCATTTCTCATTACTATAGATATAATTTTCTACTTTTGGCGGGGTTTTTCTCCATAAAAAAGGGACACATTTTTTAGCAATATGGGGTAGGGATCTCTCTCCATCCCTATCTTCCCTCCCTCTCCCCCACGAAAGCACCTAAATATACATAATTTTTTTTTAATTTTTTAACCCCCATGATTAAGTACAAGCCAAAGGCTTGTTTTTATTTAAAAAAAGGCATTTTAATAATCTCAAAGGGGGTTGGTCGTATAATACAAAGGGCAGGGGGGCCCACCAAATAGCCCCCCCAAACAGGAGGTTAAAATGCGATCGGGCGGTGGGGGGGAAAAATTTCTATCCACAAATTTAAGGTCTTTTCTTCTCGTGTCTGTCATTTTTCCCTATCGCGTGTGTCTTGTAAATCTCTCTTCTCTAAAATAAACCAAACATTTTTTTTCAAAATTTTAAAAATTAACACTTCTTTTTTTTATTTTTTTGCCCCCAAAAAAAACAAAAAAAAATACCTGCACCCGAGGTGCAATATCCCCCGTTTCCTCACATGGCACACAAGATTACTAACTATAACACGCTTCAAATAATACATTACTTTGTTCCAAATCGCTTCCAAATCCCTATTATTGTTAACAAGAATTTCGAGAATCCTTGGGGGACTCTCTAAAAAAAAATCTCCCCTTTCATCACCCAAAAACCGTTTTCTACATATTTTTTTTCTATTTTCTTCCCGGCGGCAAAGAATTAACGAGATAGCTATGTGGAAAAACAAAACCTTATTAATTCACGCTGATTCATGGGCATTTTGCTGGGGGGAACCTTATTTGTGCATGAAGTTTCCCTTCTCGTAGGGTGAGTTCTTTAGGGAGGGAATTTCCCCTATATTACACTGTGTTTCCCCCAAAAAATACAAACCTTTTTTTTTTTTTTCCCCTTAAATTTTATACTTTTTTTTCTTTGTGGCGGAGTTTATTTGCTTCACAAAGGATTTTTTTTTTTTATAATATTTTCCGGGGCTTTCTCCCAAAAACAAAATGGGTTCTTTAAAGCGGCTTGATGATGTACTTTCCATTGCCGTGAGTCCGACACTTACCCCCAAACACTGTTGGTGGATTTTACAACTCTATACTCTCTTCGTAATGCTTACTGATGGTGTGGAACAGCAATACTATTTATGAGAAAATTCAATTAATCTAAATTATTAAAAAAATTATTTCTTTCTTCTGGTGGAGTTTTCTCAATAATTTATCCAAAGCACCTCCTTTCTTTTGTAATTCTTTCTTAAAAAATTAATTATAGCCTTTGTGGGGGGGTGAGTACAATCAACCGGAAATAAACGTTTTTTTAATATAAAATTATGGTGCTTTTTTCTTGTTTTTATTATATTCCTTTCTTAATTTATCACAGCTACTTTTCCCCCCATAAAAAGTTTTTTTTTGGGGGGTGCGGGGGGGGTGGGGGAAAACCTTTTCGTTCTTTATTTTTTCAACATTTCTTTTTTCTTTCTCTCTCTCCCCCCCACTCCAAAAATACCACCACTAACATATGAGGGACCTCGTCCCCTTCGCCCACCTCGCTCTTATCGTTCCACTTTAGCACACCCAGATACGCGTTTCGGTGGATAATATTTAGAACAATTTTTTCTTTAAACGGTTCTAACTAAATTCTGTCTTTCCTAGATTTATATATAAATTCTTAAGTTATAACATGTCTTATGTTGACACAGGATTTCATATTATAACATAGAAGCCTTCTTACTATAGCGAAGACAATAATAGCATAAAAATAAAACCAGTACTCTTTTTGGAAAAATAATCACTTTAAAAAATTACTTATGTACCTCCCTCAGGGCGTGATAAACTTCTTTCATTCTTCTGTTGATGTGTTAGGCGCCATACTATAACACAACCCTCCAACAACGAAGAGCGACCTTATCGTCTCCATCTCCAAAGTCAAATTCCTCACTATACTTAATTTTTACATAAAAATAAAAAAAGGTTTTAAAGGTTTTTTTTTTACCCTATTTGTTTAATTTCAACTTATTATATGATCCTTTTGTATAATGCGCGGTTCTACAATATCTTATCCTCTATTGTCTGAAAGATTGGTGGGGAACATCATCTTATTGAGGCGGAGAAAATATTTCCTCTCCAAGGGGGTGGAAATTGATTTTCATCTACACATAATCAATTCACATCCTGAGGAGCATTATTATATTCAATGCAATAACTTTCTATTCTTTTTAAAGAATTATAACCAATCTGGCGTACGATCTTTACTCGGACGGATCTTCTTATGTATACTTATGGGGAAAAATTTTGGGGGAAAGGTGTGGGTTTTTTATCCTTTTTTCCCTCTTCTTTTGTGGAATAAATAGTGTAGGGGGTGGTTGTGGTGTAAGAAAAGAAGATAGGAAAATATTCCACCTCCCCATTAGGGGTGTACAGGGGCGGAGCACACAACTATACATTCACTGACTAGTAAATCACAAATCACCTTAAAACCATTATCCTTATTTATTTTTTCTGTATCTCATCTCTCCCCAATAAAAGTTTACACTATATTTATGTTTTTTATTATTGGAGCGTGGGATGGGCACTTCTTTTTTTATAGGGATCAGGGGCTGCCCTTTTTTTAATATTTATAATATTATTTTATAAATTTATGGTGGTAGTATTGGGGCGGGTGTGAGTGACTATCTAAGGGTAGGGGGTGGGTGAGTGGAGGTGATAGCCCCTCCCCTTTTTTTTTTTTTTTTTTTTATTCATTTTTATATTTTTTTTTTCTTTTTTTATTGAATAATAACCTATAATTATATTAATATACTATCGTAATAAAATAGATAAAATACTCACCCCCCTATAAAATAATACCTAATATAATATACATATGGTGAATAATAAATTTTATTTTTGGAAGAAAAAGTGAATTTTTTTTGGCAGGAAAAAATGGGTAGGGTGAGGGTAGGGGTGAGGTAACTTTTTATTGTAGGGTTTTATTTAGTATGGAGGGGTATCCGGGGGGTTTTATATTACGTTATAGCGTCGGGCTGGGGCTGACTTCACGGCGGACCACTTTAGGTATTTAACTTTGGTCTCTCCTGACTCTCTCCCTCTAATGCATCTTTTCTCGGAGAAGGTTTTTTTTTGTAAATCACGGCCCTATAGTCGGGCATAAAGCACACAAATATATAATAATGTAATTCTAATAATAAAAGTTTGTATTTAAAGTTTGAATAACGCCGAAGTCAGCCTCTGACCTGTGGAGGGGTTGAAGCGTCCGTGTGGAGCCACCAAATATAGAGGGTGTGGAAACTCTTTGTTCTCTATCTGAATTTAAATTAAATCCCACAAAGTGATACATAATTAAACGAAAATTTTATTGTATTATTTACTTTCATTTATTATTTAATTTATATAAATAGGGCAACTGTTACTATTTTTTCTTATATTTTAAAAGGGGGGAATATTTCATTAAAAAATAATGGAAGCTCAACTCATACTTTGGGGGATGGAATCAATATCAATAAATCGAATAATAAAAATAAGCCTTATAAGTAGAAGTTTTTTCCAATTGTCAATAAAAAAGAATAAGGGAGGGTAAAAACCATTTATTTATATTTTCCCCCCCCAAAAAAACGAAAAAACCTCCATTATTTTTTTATAATTAGGGAGTTTTTATTTGGGTGAAGAATACCATCCTGGGATTTATGCTATATCTTCTCTCTTTCCAAAGTGGCGTGGCGGCGACACCAAAAAAATTTGTGGGACAAGCGATATTCTTGGTATATTTACTTCTTTTGTTTTTTTTTATATTACCTTTCAATTTGTCGTGTGGGAGAGATATAATAAGTAATATCCGGATATTTTCCTCAAAATTCAAAAAAAAAAATCTTAATATTCCCCAACGCGCTCCTGTAAAGGGAGGGCGCGTTGTTTTATTTTACATGTGGTAAGATATAATTATTATTATTCGTTTTATATATATATATAATAATGTTCTTAATTTAAACTAATTTTATATTTTCAGCTCCCAATTAATATCGTGATTTTATTATATTACAGGACGGTTGTTTGTTGTTCCGATGTTCTCTATCCCCTGGGTTCCTTCTATTTCTCTCTAAATATAATCATATTTATCTCTCTGGCGTGTGGTGTGTTAAAAGAAATAAACCCGCCGACACCACAGTATTATGTGTGCTCTTCTTTTAACGTTTTGGTTTGTTTATGGGGGCGGTTCTCTTTTTTTTTAATACTGCTGGTTTTAAATGGATCAATATTGGGAGGAATTTACTTTTTCAAGCCGCGAGATTTTATAGAACTAAGCTCTTTGGACTCCACTGGCGAGGTATCCACGGTTGGAATATTATATTTATATATGATAAATAAACACTTCTTTCATACCAACGGGGATTTTTCATGTGCGGTGGATGCGGAGGCGAAGGGTTAAGCCAACAACAATTTCTATTATTTCTTTCTATAAATATGTATGATTATATGTTGTGCTATAAATGAATTTGGGAGGGGAAGGGGGTTTTGGGAGTACCCTAATTTATCATAAACATATTTTTTGGATAAACCCAAACTATATAGGAAGGGAACTGTTACTTTATAGAATATAAATAAACATGTAGTACTAAATAAAAGGAGGTATTTTCTGGTGTGGGATTTTTCTCGGTTATTTTTTTTTTATATTTTTATTTGTTACTTATGGGGGCCTTTAAAAATCTCTGGCGGGGGTTTAGGGGGGGGGGGGTTTCGATGGCGATAAGGAGAAGAAAAAAAGAATAGAAAAGAAAGCGGGGGATTATAATACACATCTTCCAATTTTTTTCCCATTCTTTTCTTTTTCCGTCAAATAATTAAAAATTCTAAAAATAATTAGATAATTTTCCATAGTTTGAGAGGGTGGAGACTACCGAGGATCCAGGGCGCCCGTGCCTAAGGAGGAGGAACGGGGGGTCTTGGGCCGGGGGAAGTCAACGCGGGGGGGGGGCGGGGCCCGGGGGGGGAGAGGGCGGGGCGTATAAATGAGCCAGAGGGGGGGACAATATTTCTCTTTTTTTTCGTTTTTTTTCCTATTATAAGTTGAGTTAATATTTAGTGGCTTTTATGATGAAGGTAGTCTAACAATTGACACTTCTTACCGTTAAAATACTGAAATTGATAAAATTATAAAAACATTAACCCTCCAAATATAAAATACACCATACTCCCAATATAGAGAAAAAAAAAAAACTCCGGGTTTTAACTTTTTAATTTTTTATACCAAGTGAATTTTTTTGCCGGGGGGGGGCCCCCCAAAAAAAAAAAAATTTGGTTTTATATTTTCTTAATGATTATTTAGTTAAACAAAAAAAGAAGATTACAATTTTAGTCATTTTATAAACACAGAGATTGTTAATATATAGTTACCAAATTTTTAAGAAATTATTTAATATTATATATGCAAAGACAAAAAAAAATTTATCATAATTTTTATATAATACAAAAATATCTCTCTTGTTTAATATATCTAACTCCAATTTTCTTTTTTTTATCACTTTTTTTACAAAAAACAAAAGGCGGGAATAGCAGGGTATTTTTTTTTATTTATTTAATATATAATATTTTTATTTATTATTTTTATTACCCTCATTCCTTCATGGTGAGGCTTTTTTTCTTCATATTTATTATTAATTTTGAACCCTACTCCCATCCAAAAATTCTTTTCTTTGTTTACTATCCCCTATTCGGGGGGGGACCCTTGGAACCCTTTTTTTGGGGTGAGAGAAATAAAACCACCCCCATAAATTTTTTTTTAAACCTCCCTGTATTTTATTTTTATCTTTATTATTATTTATTAACCGGGGGGGGGGGGTGTTAAAAATGTCGTGAGTATACTTAAAATTAAAAAAAATATAAAACAAAGCAATGGAGACAGAAAAACGCCAGTTAAGGTTTTCCGATCACCACAAAATATTATACAAAGGAAAAATCTTTTTTTTTTTGTTCTATTTTTTTTTATTTTCTAAGTTCCATTATTCTCTTTTTCTTTATCAAAAAAAATATATTTATTATAATTTTTTGTCTTGGTGAAAAAACAGATGAAAATTGGCCTTAATTGGATGGCTCCCCAACTCTGTTTCTTGATTTACACCGGGGTCTTTGGTTCTTCTATTATTTATAATATTTTATCTCTATTCTATTATTCATTCTGATAATAATTAATAATTTATTTATCGTCGTGGCAAACACCCCGGGGGGGGGTTTTGGCCCCCTTCCCCGGGGGGGGGGGTGTACCCCTACCTCAGCTGTTTAATATGTTTTTTTTTTTTATATATTTTTTGTTTGGGAAGTAAGAAAAATAAAAAAGTAAGGTTAACTCTTAATTTATATTTAGTTTTAGCGCGCGTGTGACACTCAAACCACGCCCCTAATACTACCCTGAAGGTTATTTTATTTTACTAAAAATTTCTAATTATGTGTGGGGGCGCCCTTGTCAATATTTTATCTCTCATTTTCTCGTTGTTACACCGCTGCTTTTGAATTATCAATAGAAATATAGATTGTTTTGTAATTTATTTTTTCATTTATTATTTTACTCATTATTTTCCTCGCGCCACGGACCCCCCTTTTTTTTTTTTTCCCTGGCGGATTAATTTTTATAAAAGTAATAATTCCAAGGGCCTATTAATATTTGTGGGGGGCCACACACCAAACTCTTCACACTATACGTGTGTTTTTTTTGTTTTCGCTTTTCCCCCAATCTAGAACAAGTGAAACCTCTCGGTGGTACATAAGAGAAACAGAAATTAGAAATATGAGCAGACAAACGGGAGGCTACTGAAAAAAACAGAAATGCCAATAAAAGTAGCATGTTTCTTTTTTTTTTTTCTTTTCGCCAAAATAAAAACCCCCCCCCCAAAAAAGGGGTATACAAAGAAAAAACCCCCCCCCCGCGCCCCCTGCTAAACGTCCCGCCGCCCCCGTCTTTCTGCTATTTTAGGCACGACAATATGACTTTTATTGTGTTTTAAAAGAAATCCCCCTCACCCCCCCTGTATATAAACCCTTATATTTTTAGAAAATGAAATAGGTGTTTAAAATTACGTATATATTAGGTAGAAATATAGAAAACCACAGCCCCTCACTTTATATTATGTTTATATATTTTCCCACTCTATCGTGTGTATTTTTTAGTTATTTATTATAATGCATGAAATATTTTTTAAGAAATCTCACTCAAGGTAAGGATTCTTTCAAATGGGAAAACACGATTGATTTGGTTTTATAGTTCATTTTTCCCTTATTGCACTAATTAAGGTTTATTTACTTATATATAGTGATTATGTATTTTATTCTTTCTCATGTATCGTCTCTCACATAGAAACACTATGGTCTCTCTCGAATGGGAGAGGTGGGTGGAGTATATTAGTGTAATAGGGAGAGAGCACATCAGAAGAACACCAAAAAGTAAATACTAACAAAATAAAAAAGCTAAATTTTGTATGAAGAGAAAAATACCTAGTGCACACAGCAAGGAGAGAGTAACCCTAGTACCAACACTCAAACCCCCCAAACCTCAACTCATGTTGATTTATATGTAATTAGATATATTTTGTTATGTGTTTTTTCAATATTTCTCTCTTAAACTTTTGAAAAGTAATTTGCAGAAGTTCTCGATTTTAAATAGGAATTTACTTATCTGTATTAGC
The DNA here is from genome assembly GCA_015478945.1 of Trachelipus rathkii. Taxonomy (NCBI): domain Eukaryota; kingdom Metazoa; phylum Arthropoda; class Malacostraca; order Isopoda; family Trachelipodidae; genus Trachelipus; species Trachelipus rathkii. Next base: position 14,091 of record JABUQX010077687.1, on the reverse strand, counting down.
CAGATATTTGTAATGTGTGTGGGAAGGGCGGAAGTGTGCGGCATATTATTCTTTTTTTTTTTGCGGGGAGTTGTTCCTTTTCTTTTTTTTATGTTTTGTTATTGATATATTATATTTCTATATTTTATTGTTATACTTGATGTGCTGTAGTGTCGGCACAGGGTTTGTTTGGCCGCATATACAATAGAGAAATGAAGACCATATAAGTTATCTCTATGGGTTCGCGCACACCCAATTTCCCAGTCTTCTCTATATTTATAATGGAGCTATGTTTTCGTCGGTGGGGTAAATAAAAAAGTCGCGGTAATCAGGAAAAGGGAGGAGATGTGTTGAAAAAGTGTCGCATATATATTGATTTGTGCAGCTATTTTTTTTTTTAACTGAATTAAAAAAAAAAAAAAATCATGTATTTTTGTTATTTTTTATATTCTAACAAAAAAATATGCTAAGTTTATTTGGAGAGATTTGTGAAACAAAAAAACACAAAAAAGCCAGCATTATACAACGGTTTCAAAATTAATTATCAAAAACATAACAAAATGAGATTTCATATAAATTATTCTACAATTTAGTATTGTATAAAATTGAAAGGATATTTTTTATGTTTAGATATTATTTCTTAACAAAGGGGGTAACTTGCTAAAAGGGAGTTGCGACGCAGAAGGAGGGAGAGGGGGCACACTCAACAAGAAGAAAGAGCAAGGATTTCAAAAAGGAAGTTAATGTATTTTCCTTTATGAATGAACGCTTTTTTTTTTTAAGGGGGGGGGGGGGGGGGGAAGTGTTATATCAAATAAAAATTTATGGATTTTTATTATTCTATAAACTCTCGTGTTTAATTTATTTTCTTTGCTTACGGGGCGAGGAAAGAATAAAATAAGAAAAAGAAATTTCCTTTATCCATAATTTTACTGTTCTCCATTTAATAAGATCTCTAGTGGAACATACAAAAAAACCTTCTGCTAGATTTAATAATGAGAAAATATGAGCAGGGGGGATAGAAGGCCATTGTGTACCAGTAATTAGATATAATAAAAGTGAAAGCTTAAGGGCGAACATGACACACATTATGTGTATTTTTTTAAATATTTAATGAAAATTACTAGAAGGAAATACTTTATATACTTGTATATGTTTTATACAACGAATAATAATATATTAAAATTGTTTACATAATGTTAGTTTTTTTGTTAAAATTATAGACACAACAAAAGTTTTTTATTTCCTCTGATATGATTATAATTGAAATAGGGGGAGAACCATCAAAATTAGAGTAAACCCCTTTGGGGGGGGGTATGTGATGGGAATTGGTGCTACAATGGAAGAGACATAAACAATGGAGTATTTTTAATTGTGTTTTTATTTTTTTATTTGACGGCCGGATAAATAGGGGGCAAAATGATTTACCTCCCGGGGGTGCGAGGAGGCGGAGGGGTTCAGCAAGTTAAAATCAGGCAAATGCCGTTCATTGTGTATAAATAGTACAACTCTAGATGTTTATGTGGTTATTAAATTAAATTTGGTAATGATAACAAAGATAATAGAAACCCAGGTTTATATTCACGTCTCTGCTCAGAGATTTTTGTGAATCTTTTGCATATTATTTCGTTTTTTTTTTATTATCCCTCTTTTTTTTTTTTGATTATGTGTATGTGTGTTCAGTTTGTGTGGGGTGTGTGTTTGTAATATGTGTTGTAAATTTATTATGGTGATATAATTTTTTTATTTTTTCTTTTAGTGCCCCCCATTGCAGGGCTGCGGTTTATATGTAAAATTTACATAGTTTCATTCCACCACAGCCCTCAAATATGGTGGGGAGATGGGAAATTCTTTGGTACTCCCCAAGTGTTATGTTTATGTGATATTAAATAGAGAAAATAGAACACCTTTTATTATCGCATGAACCATATATATAAAAATAAAGGCACTATCAGTTAAAAACACAAAGGTGAAGGGCTAGGGGGGTTCGAGAGAGGAGCGTGTGCTATTATAATGACATAAATGCTCTCTTGAAATTAAAAATAGAATAGTATGCATTAAAATTTTTTTTTTTTCCATGCCTCCCGCCAAAATAATGCACTAGCTTTTATAGTTTTTCCACCCCCACAAGGACTTCCTCATAATACAGAATAAACCCCCTATATCACTGACATAAAGGATGGACATCAGGGATAGTATATATATATGATACGAGAACATAATTGATATTTTGACTTTCAACAAGAGACAGGAGACGTGGAGAAGGTGATTTGAATACTCTTACTTTCTTTGTAATTTATATTCGAAGGGAGAGGTGTGGCCATTTTTTTTTGGGATTTTTTTTTGGTAAAAAAATATGTGATTTATTCTCACACGTGGGAGTTTTAAGAAGAATGATTTGAAATTTTAAGATTAAAAAAAAAAAATAAAAAGAAATCCAATATTTATTTTGAGTTGAAAATAATAATGTTAGTTTAAAAAGCTTTTTATCTTATTATTTATTTGGGTGTTATGTTATTCTCTTTTATTATGTTTTTTTTAACTTGGTCTGTGTTTGTTTTTTCTTCCCCCCGGGCAATATAGCGCCACAAGCGAAGAAATGTGTGAGTATAGCGAACATTTAACCGTGTAAATATTTTTTGAATTCTTGTCTTAGTTTGAAGTTCTCTGTTTTTGCTTTTCTGTAGCACACATAGGTATTCTCTCATTAATAAGATAAAAATTCGCTCACATGTGTATTTAAGTTGTCTTTTTTTGTGTTTTTGGCTTCAATTTTTAATATAAACAACAAGGAGTTCTTTTATGCATTAAAAAACGGGCGGCCAATTTGAAAAATTTTTTTTTCAAAAAGGGGGTTTTTGGTAATAATAAAATTAGAATGGAATAATTTTCTCACTGTTGATGGGTGAAATATACATTCCTTCTTTGTAAAAACCCTCCTCCGCGCGCGCAAAAGTGGGGTTTTTTTTCCTTTAACCCAATAAAACCCCCTTAAATTTTTTTATACTGTATTATGGTATTATGTTTCTCTCTTTCTATCAATCTAAGATAATCCCCAATAACGATAAAGAATAAGTGTCGGGGAGAAGAGCAGCATTGTTAAGCGAATTTTTAGTTTGGTTTTGTTTAATAGATTGTTAATTCCAGAATCAGAACATAAAGAAAAGAAAAGTTAGACACCAAAAACACTAAAGCAATGTACTGAGTAGATTAGGGTTAGTTAGGAGGGGGTGGGGAGAGAGATGGGACAGATTACTGTTCACGCAGATGGTTTCTTTTGTTCAGTATTTGTTAGCAAAAATAAATTTTGTGTTTATGATGTTATGTAGATGATACGCTCCCTCTTCTGTATATGAGCACAGGCAGCCAGGCTTTGATGCGAAAGAAAATCAAAAAGAATGTCTAAAATCTACTTTTTATTTCCTTTGGTTTCTTTTCTAGAATCACATTTCCACGAGAAAATATTTATTAAAAGATTAATTTATGAATTTCTTATTATATATATTGACCAGCATATATTATTATCTCTCTAGTAATTACTTTGTGACTCAGGACAAGAATAATATACTATATTTCTGTTTAGTGAATTAGAGGGTTGGGGAGGGTTATTATATTTCTTCTTCCCCGCGACTATTTACATGAATCTAATTGTAATCTGATATATCCATGAAACTATGTTTTTATCCGAGTGGACACTGTAAATTAGGAATTCTGAACAGAAATTTTTTTATTGATGTATTTCTCTCTCTCTAGATAAAAACCTCGCAAACCTAAAGATATCTTGATACGGAGTGATATTATTAGTTTATATGATTTCTCTAAATAATTTTAGTTTATAATAGTTATTATTTGTCATCCACAAAGAAAACAAATTTTTCACAGCCAGACAGCAAAACCCTCCAATGTAGGGAAGGAGGCGCATCTCAAAGTAATATTATTTTGTTACTTTATACTCTCTCTCTTTTCCCAGCGAGCTATCGTTTTATCTTATTTTATTTAGAATAAGTATTGTTCGAATTTAGTAAACACTGAAAATATATAAAAGAAGCTATGAAACAAGAAAAAGTAAGACTTAAAGCCAAACCCCCCACAATGTGTGTAGTTTTGTACTACAAAAGCATTCAATGAGTCATCGATATGTGTGTAAATTAATTATTTATCTATTTAGACCCACACGAACAACATCCCAAAACCCTGGTATTCACCCTCACTCTCTCGCCAAATATACCCTTCCCACACCGCGGAGGATAAGTGATAGGAACCTAATTTTTAGAGTAATGAGAAGCAAGAGTGGGTATTTATATTAAAATTTAAATTGTTTATTATTTCCTGTATGGTTTTCTAATTCTGTTTGATGCGTTTAACTTCCCAAGATTTCAGTTCTAAGTTTTATAAAATAGTTAAGATCTCATAAAATGTTCCCCCAATGTTGTTTGTTTTTCCTCCCACTAGCGCTCAACATATATATAGGATATTTGACATAAATGACGCCTGATAAACTCATTTTTATAGCAATTCCCTTTTTTTTTTTTTTCCGGAGTATTTAATTAATATTTAAAGAATACCTCGCCCTCCATTTATGACTTTTTTTGGTATCACCCAGAACCGTTAGAGAAAGTAGCTTTCCGGTGAGCATAAAAGTGGTGGAGTAGATATTAATTCTTTATTTTCCTTTAAATTAATAAATTAAAATCAAACAAACTACCTAAAACATTGGTGTGTTGGATTTTTTAATATATTAATTTTTCTCTTACATTTGTAATTTGTGATTGTATGTGTCAGGTATTTCATATACGTTCTTATCTGCTCATTGATTTTTTATATTTTATAATATTTTTTAATTTTCCTTTCACCAAGATGAGTGAGGTGTTTCGAATTGGACTATATTTACGAGAAATACAATAAAAATATTCAACTCCACAACCCAAAAAATCAAAAATGATCAAAAAAATCAAAAAAATCACAATGATTTTTTTTTTAAAAAATCAAAAAAATCACCAAAAATGCCATCCCTGGTAGCAACTAAAGAAAATATGTCCTTAATACAATTTGATGTTTGAACAGCATTCCCAAGATTTGGAAAATTGCAATGCAGTGCCAACACCTATTTTAAAGGGTAATGGTACACATGACATTGAAGCTAGGGAGAGTTTCACTTACAGATCAGCAATAGGAGCTCTTCTATATCTAGCAAGAGCAACAAGACCAGATATTGTATTTACTGTTAATTATCTTGCCAGAAGTGTAGATAATCCATCAATAGAAGATGTTACAAAAGTTAAAAGTGTTTAGATACATGAAGGGTACACAAGAGAATTGTATTATTTATAAATGGTAATTAAATGTGATCTCTGAACAAGATCAATCTGGAAGTACAGTGATGCAGATCGTGCTGGGGATTTAAGAACAAGGCATTCCAACAACTGGAATTGTTTGTTTTAAAGGGGGGGGGGGGGGGGGGTGGGGCCTGATAAGGGTATATAGGGGTGAGTCCCAGCAGTGGTGTTTTTTTTTTAAATAGGAGCTCTTAAATAATTGATCAAAGTGGTGTGTGATGAATAAAAAGTCAAAAGGAACATTAGTTCTGCTTATCCAATATACCCCTTCCTCAACTTATTTTCCCCACGACGCTCGATGAAGTGTGATGTGGCAGCAAGTGGAAGCAACAAAGGGATTTAGATTATTGTTGAGATCGGGTTGCGTGCAAAATTTTGATTTAAAAATGGGTTCTTTTAGAAAAATAAAAATTTGTGTATAGTACACTATAACATTTTGTATGAGGGCTCTTCTATGTATAAGTTACTCTAAAGATTCTGTAAAGACATGCTATATAACAAAAACTCAAAGTAAGAATCTCCTTTGAGGCAAGGTGTGTGCACACAAATGAGCGATGAAGCATATAAGAGGTAGTGCCATTCTACATTATGGAGGGAGGGAGGAAGTCAATTATGTTGCCTCTCCCGAATATAGACCGCTCACCTTCTCTATTATTTGCCCCCACCATAATAGCAGAATAGAAGACCCCAAATCAAACTTGACAGATGTGGATTTCTCTTTAACTCTCTAAGAGGCGTTCTTACTACATACAGACCAAGAAAAAGGGGCTTACATGAGCTCTTAACAGAATAAATTGCGAATGGAATTATAATCTCTCAACGTCTCGCAAACAAACTAAAACTTTCCCGGGAGAGTGACACCACGCGCGCCTTTTTTGGAAGTGTTTGAAGAATTATTGTTTATTCTATGAAAAATTATACAGTATTTTATAGTGTTTATTACTCCCTTTATTATATAATATTAATTTTTTGTTGTGCTCTTCTAATTTCATTTTTTTTATTATAATTTGTTAATAGAACTATCCCTAAGAAATGTCAAACATGGCTTCTAGGTATTTTCCCTCGAAACTGTTCTCATGCATTGTCTATTTTCACTGTTATATTAAATATCATAAGTCGCTTTTATGCTCGTGTGTGTCTCTCTATCTAAATTCGCTAAATACCTTCAACACGCGAGATTATCGCTAGTGACTCGGATATTTAGGGTTGTTAATAGAGGGCTCTCTCTATGATTTTATAGAAGGATTATTAATGAGGCCCCCATTATTACTATTTTTTTTTTTATTTCTCACTACTTAACTTGTATATTTACTAAGTAGTATATCATATAATATTACTTATTGAGGTTTAGTTACCTAAGTATTAGAAAACGATCTACTTGATATTAATATAATCAATGTACCTCCTTAGTATTATATTCAATTTAGTATATATAGTGATATGGGGTTATGATAAAAATATATATTAGGAGAATAGTATATAGGTTAGTAGCAGTATGAATATAGGTTTAGTATAGATAATAGTAATGGAATGATATTATGTAGTAGATGAGTGGAGGGTGCTATATCACTATCTATTTATATAGCAGATGATTTATAGTTTATGTAGTATGTATAGTGAATCTGATTAAGTGAAGTGAAAGTTTGTGAGAGGTATTGGTAGAGAGATTTTAGGCTAAGTTATATGTAAAAGGTAAAGGGTAGATTTGATAAAGTAAAATATTAGATAAGAGTAAAGGTTATGGTTTTGATAGTGAGGGGATCTAGTCCTATACTCGTTAGGTATGTAGAAGTTATGATTAGATATGGTATTGATGACAGCTTGGAGAACCTAGGATGTTAGGTATATATAGTGAAGTTTTATAATATATAAGATATTATATATATATTATATTACAGTATACCTATGTTGGATGAAAAAGGGAACGGATGATGCCAAATGTAGTAGGGAAAGTTGTAGATGGCAGGAAGGTGGCTTTATATATATATCATAGGTATGATACTACATTAATATATATATCATACTATTGTATGATATATATAGTATATAAGTGATAGGTGACTAAGTACTATTGTGAGTAGCGCTATATGATATAGTTCTTACATTTGATGATAGGTATTGATTTATGATTAACCTGTTGTTTATATATAGTTATAGTAGTGAGGAACTATGGTATCTGGTAATAAGAGGTTATAGATCTAAAAGTTCAGATGTTAGCTTCAAGTAACTGGGACATAATCTTTAGGTATAGTTGGACAGGGCCGTGTCGTGTGTGACCGCATTCATTTAAGGATATAGAATGGAAATTGGATTATGTAGCGTGATTTAGGACAACGTTAGTTGTAGTGTACATCTAATTCACAGGTTAGTGTGGATATGGACCCCTGTCCTTGTAATTATGTGGTTTAATTACTTGTTAATTAGTCATTGTGATAGGTTATTGCATATGAATTATATATAGTAATGGTGAGATGGTTTTGTACATAATGATGTATTGTTAATTTTGCCTATTATTTGTGACGTAAATTGCTCTAGATGAATGCTACAATGTAGCTAGTTTCGCGTTGGATATTATGCAAGAAGTGATGGATAATATCTAGTGGCGGCTGTTAGTGTTGAGTGTCGGGTGAACTTGAGTTCTACGCGCGCCTAGAGGACTGTAGACCAAACGACACAATATCTTAGTATTGAGTTCAGTTAGGGACGAATGTTTCGGGCTCGAATAGCTCGTAGATGAACGATAATATGGTTAGAGTTCAATGCGTCAGTGTAGGTGTGCAGCATGCATGATAATAAGGATGTTCTATAAACGCGCTTCCACAGAGAGTACCTTTGCCAACGCGCTGAGTAACACTGCCGCCGTGGCAGAAGTTTGCGTGAGAGGCGCGGGTGGATCGCGTCGTTTGTGGCTCAACTCCTCGGGCCAGGGGTAAGCGGAGTGAGACCGAAGCCTACACTTGAACAATATCTGCCATAGCGATGACGCCTGCGTGTCTCGATACGCTCGTCCTCTCAGTACGCATGCTCCTGGCTGCTCAAGGAATCCTATGACGAACATAGTAGCTGCGCTGAGTTCTTCACTAATAGGTATAAAGATGGGCGGTAAATCTGGGCAAGTGGTGTCTTTGTTGAAGCTGTAGTCTCATGTTCTTACGTGTACTATCGTTCTTGTGCGCAATGGACAGAGGCGTGGTGCAAATATACTACCGATGTACGGCGCCACCAAGGTCGTTGAAGCAAGTTCGAAATGACAGAAGAATTACAGATCATATATGTGATAAGAGACTATGGCAGGAAATTAATAATAATAATAATAATGGATTAGTGATTGTGAATGGAATTAATAATAATAATAATAAATGATAGGGGAGAGGCTTTAGAGGGAGAGGAGAAGGAGGGTAATAATAAAGAAGAAGGAGGATCTGGGTCAGAGATAAGGTGATATGTTGGTGTAGAGTGAATGTGTAGATCAGAGGGATGATGAAGTGAGGAGAAGAGTCGGGCGTAAGGAGATGTAAAGGATGAGTGGAGTGTAATCTTATATATATATATATATATATATGGTACAGTGTGATATAATAAGAAGTATGATGTATATCAAAGGTAATATACAGAATTGTTATTGGAATACAAATAAAGTCCAAATCTATTGGATACGTCATGGTAGGATTCGTCCTATCATAAATAGGCAGGTTTTGAAGTGAACGATCTATATTGATTATTAACTATTCTCATTATATATATAGGTTGATTCGTTAATGATTAGGGACGTTGTTAATCCTATGAAGAAACGTTCTCCTCTCGATAAGTATGACTTGGTAGTGATTAAAGGGTCCGTCGTACTGGGTTGGAGAGGTAAGAGAACTATTGATGGTGGTAAGTCATGGCTCTCTACCTAAAACATGGGCTATCAATGAAGATAGAAGATATATTTATTACGGAATTGTTAATATTAAGAGTGCACTTTTGCTGAGCGGGTCGGATAAGATATATAATAGGATCTATCCAGGTACATATGAGGGTACAGCGTTTCAAACGGTTATACGTTAGAGGTATATGAGAGTGGTGAGAGCGTTGGTGATCGTGGACGCCAGGTGAGCGCACGCGGGAATTAGTATTGAGAAGGAACGTCGTGATGGCGCGGGAGTCGCACTCTCTAAAAGAAGCATCATAACGAAAAATTTGTTTCTTTGGATATAGTTTGAATTCACGTGCTACATTCAGAGATCTATGGCCCATCCGTTAACGCAGTTGACCGGGTTTGAGTACTACAAGTTTTTTATTAGATTGGCTTTAATTCTAAGAGAGTTTTTATATTTAAAAATATATATACATAGAGGCAGTGCGCCTAAAGGTAGGTGCATATCCGTACAAATGATGCTCGTGCGTAATGAATTCGATGTTTTGGAAAATGTGTGTGGTCTTCTATGTAGTTAAGACAGTCCTTAGTGGATCTGGACTCTCTCGGTGAAATGCGCGATTTACATATACTCTCATTAATTCTCTCGTTCAGTGTACGAACATAATATGTTTGAGTGCAGGAAGAGGTGAATCGTATTGCTCCACCGTGATCTTTCTCAGATAAATCTTCAAGCTAATAAGTCTGTCATTCAGATATCTTATCCACAAGAGATATAGAGCATCGATATATATAACCTAGCGACTCACCTTTGATACTACAAGTTTTGTGTGACCGAATTATGGAGAAGGTAAATTAGTGTCCATATATTCCGAAAGATTAATAGCTCCAATGAGACATTAAGAAATAGGCATATAAAGGCTGAGAGAATTATGATTTCTAGACATAATGTAGACAAGAAGCAGAATAGTTATACGCGGTGGACCTGAGCTTCCGACCCCCTCTCACACAGTGTAGCCTTGGTGTCCGATTCACCCCTCCAAGGGGAAATACAGTCTGTAGATCGAGACTATATTCTCGAACATTGCTCTCAATTTGAAGAACTGGTTAGGTGTGAATTAGTCCAAAACTCATATGTCTCTATTCTAGTTGGATCTCTGTCATAACCGTGACCAGGAGGCAGAAAGTGCCTAAGGGAGCTTTAGTTATGTCTTTGCACTGTACTATGATGCAGCCTGAAACTAAAGCCAATGCCTTCTAATATATGTGCTGCCAGAAAGCAATAAAAAAATCCGAAACCAACGCATTTGATGTGCGAAGCATGATACAGCAGAGGCAGAATTTATACCTAAAGTTGGTCCAAGTCACCCCACCCGTGTACTGCACTTTTAAGGCCACACATAAAATCAGGAATAGCCTAGTTACCTAGTATATTGTGCGATAGTATAGCCTCGACTGCACAGGGTGATGAAATAGCTAAGTGATGAGATTGCAGATAAAGACTGGCCTTTCGCAGGAGAATTTGTAGAACGAAAGGGCGTTCAAGGGTAGGGCTACTGTTTAGTGATAAGTGTCTAACTCACAAGTCTCTTCTCTATGCCCGGAAGATTGAGCCACCTGAGTCACTGCAGCTGTATAGAAGAGTCCTGCTGAAGATCGAATTGTCTTGCTTCCTGGCTAACCGTGGTCCATGAGTACTGCTAGAGTTATATACTCTCAATTACAGGTAATGCGAATAGGGTAAACAGCGATGTAATTTCAATTCCGAGTAATGAGTCATCACGTCGTAGTGTATATAATTATCCACTCCGGAGATGTGACGTATATATGTCTGTCGTTATAAAACTGGGTAAAAACGAATTCATAGAATGACGTAGCTTTCACGGGGGGAGTAGTACGTTCATTGCACGTTTAGATAAGCCATTGCGAAAAGTGATCAGCTATTGTGTCTGAGTCATGGTTATAATGTTAGGCGAACTCTACTACTAGTCCTTCTCATATATAAAGGTACCGAAATATGTGCGATATAGCTAAATACGTACATAGCATAGCTAAATATCCCGTTCCAAAAGCACATATACCTATGTATTTACAGAGCGTAGGTTAGCAGCTTGTGCGTGAAAAGAAGGCAAGTGGGCACCTTTCGCCCATATTATGGAACTGCTGAAGCACCGCTCCAACATATACCGGTTTATTAAATAAACAAAAATCCATAAAAAAAATTAAAGACTCAACTGTAACTCGTAATTTGAGCACTTACTTACACACGCGCACACTGTCTCAGCTGGGACTCGATCTCTCAAACTTTGATGGAATTAGCGTGATATAGAGACGTAAAAGAGTAGAGTCGGAGACTCATATAGAATAGGTTGCCAATTACATTTTGTGGAAGCCCTCACTCTGTAGCAGACTCTTAGCTCATGCGGAGTACAACTCAGTCTCAAGACTTGTGCTAGGTGTCTACCTCAGTCGCGTCGCTCTGTATGAGGACACTGAATGCGGAGTTGCAGGTTAAGCTCTTCCGATGCGGTGAGATGTCTCGCTGCTGGTATTGTTCTTCAGGAAATCAATAATTTGTGTATATAGACCAATTGGTATATAACATATACTCCTCGCAAGTATATAGTATGAGTTCTGAACGAATTAGCTTTTGGATTATATTGCATAAGATGATGAGACAGGAGGAGAAGCTCGGTAAGCGCGACCACGGTCCCACAAGAGGCAAATAAACCCTCAGCCGAGACTGTGTGACCAAGGAATGAAGCAGAAGACGCGGCCCGAATACGCACTTAGGTAGTAGGTCATGTAGGCACTTGAGTCTCTCTCCGCTGCATGTTCGATAGTGACCATTGCACTCATCTCACATAACAAACTCTCGGCAAGACATGATAGCTTCGATGAATCCATATGTTCTTCAGGAGAGGATGGAAGCGTTAGTAGAGGATAATAAGAGGTTCATTCGCTTATTAATACATGTGCCACAAAGTTCAATTTAGTTTGTCTGACGTGAGTGTATTAGAATCGGGCATATTAAATGACGATAATCCTGCTGTCTGTGATAGGTAATTCATTAGAGCTGCATCATGTTAGTAACATAAAACCAAGTTAAATGGGTTCAATTCCTAGTAACTTAAGATGAGGTTATTGGTAATACTCATTATGAACGATGGTTCCAAAGGTATTGCGTGGTAAGGACTCTGATTATGCTAGACTTAGTCTTAGAGTAGACGCCAATCCATCCTGGAGCCTTACGAGAGGTAATACTTGTGTATGTAGCTATGGTCTCTTTGCGAAAGTGATAGGTACCAATATGAAATTGAAAATAATTGTGTGTTGATGCTAGGAAACAGGTAGGGAAGTGAAACTCTATTATATATGCTCAGATAAATAGGGATAGTGCCTCTCACAACAATCTCATCCGAGGATAGATATAGTTGAAGCAGTTAATATCGCGCGAGAAGCCAGCAAAATTGATCACCTATTGATCGTACCAATACTCGTCCTCGTGGTGCCCTTTAAGTGGCAACCGACTCGCTCGAATAGCGTCCTCAGAGATTGATCTCAACAACTACATTGATTATTAGGGCTGACAATTCAATGCCTATAAGTGCATTATATCATAGTGCATATATCTATCCTCTATCTATTGATCCTATGGTCTAGTGTCATTTTGTATGATATTATATATTCATGGTGTTAGTGAAATTGGCATTAGTGTGCAGCTTACTTAGCAAAGAGTTGGGATGTGACTTCTCAGTGGTCTCTATATGATGTTCCACAGAATGCTTAAGAGGGGTGTCATGTAATGTAGTAGCAAGTAATGCAATAAAAGAATGAGGAAAGTCCTCCTGCAGGATAGAAAGAAAGGGAGACACTACCGAAGATGGCGTTATAAGCTAGATAGCGGTATTAAATTTGAGGTCCACTTATGACTTCATACGAAAACTCAGGGAACCGTGAGAGTAATAGAGTATAATGATATCACCTTAGTCAACTAGTAACGCCTATTTACGGAGGTATCTATAACCAATAATAGAATTGATAAATATGGGACAAATAATAAGTTCATGATACTCGTACCGGAGGATGGGTCATATGTATGTCTCACTTCATAGACGTGAACTCGAGAAAAAACCTCACGGGAATCTATTGGTACGTGCGGATAATAGACAGATCTCAATATATATCAGATCAATTAAATCGCTCTATCACATTATATACCTCAGATAATGGATATAAGATGATCATCATTAGTCAGCGATAAGTAAGTGACGTGCACGGAATAGAGGTAGTACCGTAAGTCTATGATGAGAAGGGTATGTATGTGGTAAAATCGTGAATATAAGTGATAGCCTATGCAGACAGCGGTAATATCGATTCTAAGAAGGCAAGTTTAGTGACTGATCGTATAGATACGATATATAAGATATATATCTACTAGCTATGTAGATGATAGTGAAGGGGAAGGATAAGAAATAAAAGCACCTATAGCATACTCTCACGTCGCCCCTACGACGGTGTAGTATTGGTTGCTTATCGAGTGTATTCCGGCTAGATAGCTAGAGGGCTAGAGTAAAGGATCGCTAATATTCTTGGCATCCTCATGCCGATAAGTTAATGGTGATTAATAAACATAGTACCCTATATGAGGATACAGGCTAGCGTGTGACGTGAAGGAATGAAAGCAGAATAGGTTGAATCGTATAGGACCGTATATATGAGAAAGACGATAAAGTTGGATGAGTATATAAGTGTGTGAGTATCATCATAGAGAGGCGAAAAGTGTTTAATTATTAATTGCCTACTGTAATGGTGAGAGAAGCGGCTAACGTTTTAATATTCTGAGTCCATTAGCCTCTCAGTGATTTCGAGTGAACCAGAAAACCCGGGTATAATATCTCAGTATGCTAGTATATT
>JABUQX010077686.1:0-49372 GCA_015478945.1 Trachelipus rathkii | reverse complement strand
TCATCGTCGATAATGAACCCATTTTGCAGCTTTGGTGTGTTTTTGGATGAAATTAATAATTTCCGAAGGTTATGAAACAGATTTTGTTCGGAGATTAGATTCCGTGACAGCTACCGCTTCTGCTTATCTAGATTGGCCTCATTTTAAGGCCTACAGAAGGGGGTTACTAGACAACACCGAATCTGCATTGAGTAGGAGTATTTACGCCCACGAAGAAAAGGGCGGCAAAGTTATTTCCTACTACACTCTGCATCATCCGTTCCCTTCTCATCCAACACATACCCTAAATATTTAAACTCAGACACTCTCCAGCTGCTCACCATCTAACATAACTTCACACTGAGGGACTGTCCTCACTCACAACCATAACCTTACTCTTATCTACGTTTACTTTCAACCACTCCTTTTACAAACCCTTGCCAAATCTCTCTACCAACCCTCTCAAACTCTCTTCAGGTTCGCCACACAGAACCAAATCATCCGCATATAATAGGTAGGGCACCCTCCACTCATCTCCATTCTCCATCATTCTAACACCATTTCCAGCCATCCCCACCTCGAATTCTTTCATAACCCCATCCATATACAAATTGAATAACCAAGGAGACATAAACACAAACCCTGTCTCACTCCGCTATTAATCCTTTAAACCAATCCACCATTGACACCATTTATTCTTACACACGCTCTCTATCTCATACATACTTTTGATCCATTCAGAAAGCCTACCACCAACACCATATATCACTAATCACTGCCATAAAGCTTCCCTATTAACTTATCATACGCCTGTTGCAAATCCATATAACCCTAAAAATATAATTTATTCTTCTTCTCCCTCATGTTTCAATGAGAGTTTTAAGTAAAGATTTGATTCCATACATCCTCTACCACTCCTAAAAACGTACCTTGTTTTTCTCAATTCAGCTCCTTCAGTCACCGACGCACTCTTCGACCAAAATGCAGCATATATCTTCTTACAACACTCAATAAACTATTCCCTATAATTTTCTACAGTTTCCCCCCCCCCCTTTCTCCCTTACCCTTATACAAGGGTACTTATTACCGCTCTCCTCCAATCCTTGGAACTATACCCTCCATAAACGCTTTATTACACAACTTCCAAATCCAATCAATCACCATCTCGCCTCCGCTTTTGATCATTCACCAGTAATTTCATCTATACCTGCAGATTTACCATTCTTCAAACTTTCTCACTCTACCCATATACCTCCTCCTTACTAATGACCTCATCTCCAAAAATACCTATTCCTCTGCACCATCAAACCCCCACACGTATAGGCTTATTATCATCATTAGATGTTAATATTGTGCAGGATTTTCGAAAGTGTTCTTCCACACTTCCCTCACATCCATTTCATCAGTTTACAAAAGCACCCCCTATTCCATTATTCTAAGCAGCGATTCCCCTTTATTCTCATTTTTAACCTTTCGCGGCTTCCTTCAGAAGAGCTTCCTATTCCCTTGTATGTCTTCATTCATCCTTCCTTCCAACTGTCATTTAGGAAAAATTCTCACCAATATGCACCTTTTAGTATTGATTTTTTCCTCCTTATATAATTCCAAGCATCTTTTCTTTTTGAAAACTTCATCATTTGCTTTTAGTACATTCAACCACGCTCTTTTTTACGCTTTAACCGCTTTCATCACCTCTTCATTCCACCATCGCTGTTAACATTCTTACTTCCCTACTTTAGCCATTCACACACTTCCTTTGCACTACTTACAAAGGCTTCCTTCATTTTGCCCCCAGATTTTCTCAGTATCAACTTGTTCACATCAACCGATTTACTAGCGAGGCGCTCTTACTTACTTATCCTTATTGTCTTGCTACACTTAACTTCTCACTCTTAATTTTACCTTACTTCCTTTCGTATCACCTTCCTCTCCATCAAGACCCACTAACTTAATTTTAAATAGGAACAACATAATGATCCGATAAAATCCCATTCTCCCAAACCACCTCACTGATTTAATATCCAACACATTACTTTCAACATCTCCTTCTTCACCACAACAAAAATCAAACATGCTTTTCACTTCGATACCTCTCTACACCTACACCAACTCTTAGTATACTATGGATACTCTTGTGTTTAAAGAAAAGTATTACTTACACACATACCTCTCTCTCACAGAAATCAATTCCACCTTCCTACCATCTCATTTTTCTCCCGCCACCCCCAAAACCACCTTGTATATACCCATCCCTTTTATGATCATCCATCCAAACCAGTATCAGGATCCCCTAACCACTATCAATCTGAAGCTCCTACTCCACACCATCTAAAACATCCATTCGATTATCCCAAAAAATCGTTATCTACTTCTTCAACGTTTCCCTCAGACCTGGACCATAACGTCACAACCACACATACCTTGACCTTTTCAAACTTAAATTTAAACCATTAGAATTCTAGGACCCCACACAACAAGTTACCATAGCTTTGTACCACAGGTCACTCATCAAAATTGGCAACTCCTTCTTCCTCTCTCATTCTCTTCCACACCAGCACGCACACATTTACACCACACCACTCCTTTTCACCTTTTCCTTTCATACTTGTTTCAGTCACAGCGAGCAAATTCAAATTTGCCCATTTCTAAATACATCCATCACCTCTCTCCTCCTTCTCCTCCAACATTTATTCCTTCTGGAATTATAACATGCACCCATACGATTCATACAATTTCGCCGAACATATATTAATATATTATATATATATAATCTTATAATATATATATTATATATATAATATTATATATAAGTATATATTATATTATATACTATATAATATTTTTATATGAAAGAAAAAAAGTTAATAATGATAAATATTTCTATACATGCACGAACATATTAATAATTTGCTGATCTGGATATTTCAAATGATTGTATTTGTGCGATGTTATGCGAATTTCACATACATGCATTAATACGGTATATATATATATATATATATATATACTATATATAGTATATATATATATATATATATATATATATATATATATAATATATATTAAATTAAAGGAAGTCAGTAATGAAAAAAGAAAAGGTGCACCTAAATCTGCCATTAGTGGAAGTGGAGTTAAAGGTAATGTTGCCAAGAAAGTAGAGAGAGCTTCAAGTTCATCATGTTCTGAAGCTTTTCGTTGGTTTGATGAACTTTCTGCAGATCTAGATTCAAGTCTAGACTTGTTCCCGCATTTGGAAAAGAAGCGGGCTCAATATAATAATAAAAAAAAATCAAAAGGTTACCGAACAGACTCAATATAATCATCAAAAAATTACCGAACAAAATGAAGATGAAAATTTATTAAATTCTAAATTTATTAGTGTTAACTCAATAGATAAAGTAAACGAATGGCTAGGGAAATTACCTGAAAGCAGGTCATTTCCCGATGTTGACGTTGAAAAATCTCCTACCATTATATACAATTTGCTTGTGGTAATTAACATAAAAGAAGGAAAAATTTCATAGGAAATGTAAAATAGTGTAAATTTAGTATTTGCACCAATAACAATATATATATATATATATATATTATATATATACCTATACTATTAATATATATATATATATATATAATTTTTAATTAATATATTATCTTAATTATTTAATTTAGTATTTGCCCAATATACAATTATATATATATATTTTCAAAGTTCTGGTAACAAAAACGTTTATCGGAGGGTTAATAGTTCCGAGAGATTCGGAGCAGAGCAGTAATTAGGAACTACCGGAGAATTAGCTTAGTGAGTGTTTGTAAGGAAAATATATGACTGTATGTTTGGTTAAGAGTTATGTCGACAGTGACTGAAAACTGATTGGGAAGAACAAGGTACATTTAGAGGTGGTAAAATTATTGAGAAAATGAGGAGAAGAAGAATAAATTGTATTTAGGGTCTTAGGGACTCTTGACAAACAGGACGTATGACAGGATAAAACAGGAAGCTTTTGTGTACGGTGTTTATTGGTAGGCTTCCAGGGAATTGTGTTAGAGGATGAGAATGGAGAGAGTGGAGGTGCCCTGCCTATATATATGCGGAATTGAATTTTGTTTTGTGTGATAAATCTGAATTGAGTTTAAGAAGATTGGGATAGAAAGGGTTTGAAAGTAAGTGTGGATAAGAGTAAGGTTATGGTTGTGAGTGGAGAGAGTCCGCAGTGGAAGTCATGTTGGATGGTGAGCAAATGAAACAAGCATCGGAATTTAAATATTATAATATATGTTGGTTGAAAGCTAACGGATTATGCAGAAAGTTGTAGGAAAGCTTGAATGGTAGGACGATTGCGGTGCAATTAAATCCTTGGTGGATGTGAAGGGACTAAGTCTTGAGTGCGCCTAGGGTTTTGCATGAGTGTATGTTACCTATGTTAATGTATAGTAGTGAAACCATGGTCTGGAATAAGAGCTGTAGATCTAAGATACAAAGTGTTCAGATGGACAACTTTAGGGCATGTTAGGTGTGAGAGAATTGAATGAAGAATGAACGCGCATTTGGGAGGGAACAAAAACAAACTAAAATAAAAAAAAAAAACAAATCCTTAATAGTATTTTTGCCAGGTTACTTATTCTATCTCCATTTATCTTCCCTCCCCTCTTCACATACATTTTATACTACTCCGCGAGCTCTTTACGTTCGTTAACATTGAACCGTACTTTCTTATTTTTCATAAGTCAGACGAATGTCATGCATACTGGGCCATTGGTTAAAGATATTTGCTATTAGTGGTGCAAGTGTGCTGGGAACTTTGAACCGGCCTAGGGAGACACCGAGAAAACATGGGATTGCGATCCCTATGTAGTAAAGGAAATGCCTCAGAGGAGAATTGTGAATCTTTGTGACTATTGGCAGAGGGCACAGCAACAAAAGCTGTTGCCATAATAAGGGACAATACTCAATGGAGTACTGCGTGTGTGTGTGCTCTCTGCCTCACGAGACTAATCCCCACATTATGTTACGAGAGCATCACCAGTGGGTACTTCGATATGCATTCTGTGAAACTCTCTTGATGAATTTTCTCTGCACTATGCGCAAGAAATTTTGCTCGGTGTCGTTGTTATATATTATTGACACGGATGCCTCCTGGATACTCTTTCAATTTCGTGTATGTTCTTGGCTACTTGCGTCGCTCTCCACGGTTATTTCTGACGCATCTAGTCCACCCCCAATTTGGCGTGGATTGGAAGAAGATCCCCTCTATAGTATTATTCTTTATTATGTATATCTCCTCTACATATCTTTTATCCTTACTCCCTTATTCATATAATATATTTAGTCTCTTAAGTTATTATACTTCAATATTTATATTATCTATTAAATATTATATTTATACTACTTATTTTTACTGTACACATATACTCTCATATATATATTTAAGTGATTTCCGTATATATTACTCATATATTATTATAAATAATTCATTATACCTAATTACTCTTACACTCTACACTAGTTACGTGTGGGCACAGTACACCCGTGTGAGCTGATAGAGCGGCGTGCGTTTATCGTCATCGCGCTTCATATACCACAACATCACTCTAGAGCGAGCCGTCGTAACGGCTCATAGCTTCAAAAACGATTCTTAAAAATCTGTAACGGTATACACTCAAGCTTCCACGCCACATTTTAACCAACAAAATATGTGAACGTGTTATCTTCCAGTGCCATTACGTGCGTTTATACTTTAACCATTCCTCAGCCTGCTCACGCGGAACTACCACTTGTTGATGACTACTCTTCTTTTTTACACTTTCCTCATTATAAATTTCAACAAATGTGATACATTGTCAAACATTTTTCAAATAAAATTAAGTACCGTATTAATTAATATATGACTAGTAAAATTTCTCGTATGTCAAAGGTACATTATCAATACCCAGCTATGTTAATTGTACAATGCTTAAATGAATATAGTAACCCCTTTTACGTATTTATATGAGAAAATAAATAAATTTCTACAGTTAATTAGCAGATATTACTTTATATATCTTATAATATATAATATCATTACTTCTATTTATATCACTTCAATATTGACTCAAGGAGAACACAGCCTTCGGACAGTATATATGACCTTTTCTAAGCAGTAACTCCAGACCCCGTCACAAACGAATTTTGGACCAAGGAATCTCTTGAATCAATGTTTTAAGTTATGATTGTGACTACGCGCTTTAATATTTGCGACCCGCTTAGTGGTTGGGAAACGGACCTGGCAGATCCTGGAGACTTGACATTGAGAAGCAGATGTGCAACTGATCGAACCTGGTATTGGTCTCCACACCTCGGCAGGCAGATCTCGTCGTCAATTGCAGGCTAATCTGACAGACGAGCAGGAAGACGATATATCGGATGCATCTGAGGAAGGAATTATGATAATCTTCTTGGAAATATAAACAATCAGGGTAGAAGAACCGAGAGATGAAATACTAGAAACACGCCTCCAAGTATTTGACTACTTTGCTTTCATAATTTATGGGGCCAATAGAGCTCTCTTCGTATCATAAACCAATCATCACTCTCACTTGACTTAAAGTCTAATACTGAAAACGTATTGTCCTATTTAAGATGTCACTTTTTAATAATTTCACCAGTTGAACCCAGAGGGTACCATACGTTTCTACTCCAGGCAGTATTCGCCGCAACAGGGACACCTGACAAGTCACATCTAGAAAAAAGTGGGCGGGGTTCGAGTGTAATTTCAATAAAGTTCAGTTCATGGGAAAAGTTGGTGGCGAATGTAGTTGGTTTCTGTATCGTTTTAGAGTGATTTCCCTTTTCTGTGTTGTCTGTTCTTGTTATGGAGATTTCAGATGCATTGCATGACGTAGGTCTGAAGTGAGAAGAGACGCTCGGGAGTGCGACGACAATAGTTAGTGACAGATGGAGAAGGAGTCAAGGAATATTGAAGTAGAAGATTTGCTGATAGATTTCCTGTCTGAGAAGAGAACTGAAGATTCATAAATAGGTTTTTTTCAAGAAGGGACTCATATAGGTTCGCAAGGTATAGATGAGGAATAATATCACAGGAGAATCCGATCAGAGATCTATTATAGAGACTGTATAATATCGTCTGATAGTAGGGATAATAAGGAATGTTAACCCTGTTAAATACCTGGAGTAACAATGGATTCGGATATTGTTGGTGACGAAACGGACCTGGTGATGAAGGCAGAAAAGCTACAGAGTAAAGAAAAGAGGAAATGTGATTAAAGCGGAATCACTAAGGAATGTGACAAGAAAAGGAATATATAGACAAAATAAGATGAAGAACTAGAGCCAATTTAAGAGTAGAAGAGGCGGAGGAGATACAAGAAACTGATAAGAAAGAGGTAGCAGAGGAAGGACTTTAGGGCACAAAGATGGGTAGGACGGAACGAAAAAAAAAAGACACAATGTGGTGGACTGAAGAGTGAAGGAGGTAATAAAGAGGAAAACGATATTGATGAGAAGGTGGCTGAAAAATGGAACCGTACAAACAAGGGCTCAGTATGTTAAGGCAAGAAATGATGAGAGAGAGAGAGTGAAAAAGAAGAGTAAAAAGAAGAAGGCGGAAGAAAAATGATGGAAGATGGGAGGCAGAAAGGAAGAAGATTTTTAGACGGCAAAAACATATAGAGGATTCAAAGGGAAAGTGTGAAACATCAAGATAACGCAGGGCAGAAGGTTTTGGTAAAAATCAATAGAACACAAACAGGAGTATTGGACGGAGTACTGCAGGGTGAACTGCTAAATGTGAGATTAACAGGGGGAGGAGGAGGGAGGAAGAGATGTGGAGGGAGAGGAAGGATGAGGAGGGGAGGAGATAACTATGAAAGAATTAGTGGCTCCTAAAGCGATGAAGAACGGTAAGCACCGGGTGAAGATGGGATACCATAGAATTGATAAAAGAGGAGGAGAGAAAATTGAAAGAAGAAAAATTTTGAAACTGTTTAATAGGTGTTTGAACGAGAGTGAAGTACTAGACGGATGGGGAAAGTCAATTATAGAGCCAATATATAAGGGAAAAGAAGATACAGGAGACTGTAAAAACTAACAGAGGAATTTCCTTGATGAACCATATCTGGCAAAAACATACGAGAGAATTAGAAGAAAAGGTTAGAAATAGTAAAGTAGTAGAAGACCCAAGACTAGGGAAAGAACAGCAGGGATATAGAAAGAACAGAAGCACGACGGAATCTCTTGTTCGCCTTGAAAATGCGTTGGAAAAGGTATGGGAATCAACAAACGAGCATGTATAGCTTTCATAATCTGAAGAAAGCTTTCGATCCATGCCTAGAGAGAGACTTTGGAAGGTGCTGGAGATATGCAGCGGGTAGAAAGTTGAGAGGAGCTCTAGAGAAGTTTGTAATGAATAGCAAATGTACATGTGTAAAGAACAGGACAATATAAAATTGAAGGAATTGGTTCGAGGTGAGAACAGGGTTAAACAAGGAAGCGTTTGTCACCAATTATGTTGGTATCGTATCTGGATGTAGTGATAAAGAAAGTAGAGAGAGGAAATCGAGATTGGAGGACGGTAATATTCTAGCATACACGGATGACTTTGACGTGCTGGAGCGAAGAGGGAGACAAGTTAAGGGGGTAGGGATATGTTTTGCCAACAGGCTGAGAGAGGGCGGCTTGACTATAAACGCAGAAAAGACGGACGTCTGGTGGTCAGCTCAGAGAAGAAGGAGGAAAGGAGTTGAGAATAGAGGTAGAGGTGACTGAGATAAGGACGGTGGAGAAATGTAAATACTGAGTGGAGTATTTGGAAGAGGGAGGAAATAAATGCACAAGAGAACACAAGTAGGATAGGTCAGTAATGGAGGAGCAGAAAGAGCAGTGTATCCCATACTGCAAAGATAGACAAATGAGTGTGGAGATCAAAAGGGTGATCTTTGAAGGTGTGTTAACACCGATTTTATTATATGGAGCAAGACATGGAGTACGACAACAAAAGAGGATAGTAGAATACAGTCGGCGGAGATGTACGTTTTGAGAGCGATAATGGAAAGACTAACGAAATAGACAGACAGAGAAGAAACGAAAGGATAGGGAGCCGAGGAGTTGGAGTGAAGAGCTATATTGTAATAAGATGATGCAGCTTGATTGAGGGGTGGGGACACCTGGAGAGGATGCAAGAGGGGAGAGTAGCCAAAAAAGAATGGGAGTGGAGACCGGAGGAAACGAGAACCAAGAGGAAGAGCTAGGAAGAGATGGGAGAGCTCGGTGGAGGACTCATTGAGAAGACATGGATTGCCGTCGATACAGGAGCTGAAGGAAGATGGAGTCTTGGAAGATTCAGAAGAGTGCTGGCCCCGCTAACAGGGTCTTGACCCTTCCTGGGAATGGTTGTAAATTGTAGATATATATATAGATTATATATACTATATATAATCATATATATATATATAGTTATATATATTATATATATAATATATATATACTATAATATATGATCTTTTCTTTCTTCATCTTCCTTTATATTCCCAAGACTGGGAGTAAGGTGCGTGACAAGCATCGGAAAAGAGAAGCAGGTTAGAGAATATGATAAAAGTAAAAAAATAAAAAATCCACCCTAGAAGCTTCACGGGACCTCGACGGACCTCACTATGGTAGTCGTCAAGATGTAGGTTCATCTCCTCCTGGCCCAGGTGGGCCAAGGTGAGAAGGATGAGCAGTATCTATCAATACATTATTATTCCCCGGTTAATAAGTATTTCACTCTGTGCGGTGCTCTGTTGACCCTGCGCCCGAGTGCTACTGGACGGGAAGAGCGCGTGTGGTCCTGTTTGTGAGGTGATATATTCAACTACAGGAACATTCTCGCGTTGTTTCTTTAGCCCATCGTGTCGGTAGTGGTCAAAAACCACTTACGGCGGACCATCTGCTAGGCCCCAGTTCAATCCAGCAGGTTGAAATTAGACTTAACGGGGTTATTTTTACAATACCTATCACCACTGCGGTGAGGTGTAGAAGAATGAGCAGTTAATCTTATCAATATAATATTATAAATAATATATATTATATATATATATTATATATATATATATATATATTATATATATATATAATTATAATATATATTATATATATAATATATGGGCGGTAGGCAGGATTTCATTTAGGGGGGCAAAGGTTGAGTGATATATATACTATATATATATATACTATCATAATATATATATATATATATATATACGTATATATATACGTATATATATACTATATATATATATATAATATATAGATATTATATATATGTCTGTGTGTGTACCGCAGGATTTTGAATTTAGAATCTAGCTAAGGTTGACGTGGATTTATAATGTCCCTGCTCACAAACTGATTCATACTAAGACGGGTGGGGTTGGTAAACTCAGATTTTTTCCTTTTCAAAGGCTAGTAAAAAAAATATAATATAAAAGTTATTTCGGTTATAAAATTAAATAAAAATAACAAGTCACAACAGTTTTAATTAAAAAAATTTATGTGTCCACGAGGTGAGTAAAAAAAATCTATTTGAGAGACGTAAAGTAATATTTATGGGGGTTGGCGAGTACTGAGTCCTGAGTGGTAACTAAATATTAAATCTTAAACTAGCATTAGACGCTGGATTTCAGCGAATTTCGCAATTACTCATGTTTCCAATTCGTTCATTTTTTACTTATTATTATTCTATGATACTCATCCTTACATAGTCCATTAAGCCTTTTCGTTTATTGTGTTTCTTAGCTAAGTATTTACTCTTCAAAGAGTGCTAAAAGACCTTTCAATGGTACTTGCTAAACACGGTAGCACCAGTTCAATTAACAGACAGGTTTTTAATTTGAGGAAAAAAGGGATTGGCTTCTTTAATGACTTCAGTAAGTTCCAAGTCTTTCAACTTTTGCTTTTCCATTTTTTTATCCAGCCACTCCCATGCTTCAAAGACATTGAAATTGAATTTCTTGAAGAGTACATTTTAGTATTTCAACCAATTGCTGTTGTATTAGATAGGCTACAGGGTGATAAAAGCTGTTTTTATGGAACTTTGCTTCCAACATTGCTAGTGATTGACAAAAAAAATTAATTGCTTAAATACGTCTCTACTTAGGGGGAGGATCCAATATTGGGGATTTTGGGACCCCATTTTAACCCCTACCTAAAATTGGACAAAATTCTTAATTTTCAGACAATTTTGATGGAAAAAATAGCAAACCGCAGCTTTTTTTGACCTCTGAAACGTCATTTTCGGGTGTTTTTCTGTGTCTGTAGTCATTGTTTCGGAGTTTTCATTTTTTTATAACCTAATTTTTTGGACATTTTTTCGTATCAACTTCTGCAATTTCTTTCGAAATGATTTCAAACTTGAAATATGCATAGATGGGTCCATTACGCACAAAATGCATATAGTAGTTTTTTGATTTTTGGAAAATTGTGCTCAGCAATTAAAAAAAAAAAAAAAGTAGGTTTTGAAATTCAACATTGCTGAGCACAATTTTCCAAAAATCAAAAAACTACTATATGCATTTTGTGCGTAATGGACCCATCTATGCATATTTCAAAGTTTGAAACTCATTCGAAAAAAATTGTAGAAGTTGATACGAAAAAATGTCAAAAAAATTAGGTTCTGAAAAAATGAAAACGCCGAAACAATGACTACATACACAGAAAACACCCGAAAATGACGTTTCAGAGGTAAAAAAAAAGCTGTGGTTTGCTTTTTTCCCCAGCAAAATTGTATGAAAAAACAAATTTTACGTCCATTTTTAGGTAGGGGCTGAACTATGTTTAAATAGATAATTATTATTACTATTATTATTATTATAATTACACTAACTTTACAATACATTATACTGCCAATTTCAACTAATTCTACCACACCATGATAAAGATTAATAATATCTACTCTTAAATACTTTGCATACCATTAATATTAACAACATTTTGAAAGAAGATCGGCTAGTGACGCACAGTTGAGATAATCTTCTACGTTTATTAATAAAATAAATTATAAAAATTTTAAATATGGATGATATTGTATTACTAAATTCCATAAATGAATATCATTTATTGACTAAGTTACGATAATGAAACTAAAATAGATAAAAATTTTGAAAATGTATATTTCTATTATTTAGCAATGATAGTAATGTAAATTGCAAATTTTTGAATAAAAATTTAAAAAACGTTTAGTTAATCCAATGATTTAATCTTCAGCAGTTTAAATATGTATAATGATTCATGTTACCAAAACTGTAAAACTATTAATTAAGCCCGAAAGTAACGCGTTATATGTAACGAGTAACGGTAACGCTTCTAAGAATTTTAAAATGTAACCGATGTAACGATAAAACGCTACCCCTTTCTTCTTCAAGTAACGTAACGCTAACCAAATTTCATGAACGATAGCCCATCTGGTATATATATATTATTATATATATAATAATATATATATAATATATATATATATATATATATATATATATATAATATATATATTAAATAATATAATATGTATAATATAGTATATATATATATATTGTGCTTTTATCATGAAAGTCTACGGAAGTATTGTGCTGACCCTTTCTCAGTTCACAGGAAACATATTACAAGTAAGTGACTTACAGTTTTTTAAAACTTAATATGCATTTTTAAAACATGTTAAAACATAAAACTTTAAAATCATTAAATGTGCTTTTTAGTGTCTCAGTAACATACACTTAGGTTAAGCTTTATTGGCTGGGTATAATTTTTTTTTTTTTTTTTTTTTTTTTTTTTAAAGCTCTGCTGATTATTGATAAAGAAACTACAAAAGTTCCAAACCTTGAAACCTGGTCAAAAGTTATGCTCGAACATGTTTGAAAAGGTAAGGACTTGAAAAGCCTAATGACACATTTAAAGGAGAAGATCAGGGTTGCCTCAACTGGTCGTGAGAAAATAAAGCTTCTTAACACCTGAGAGAAGACTGCAGAGGAATTTGGTGTCGGCATTTAACTTGTTAAGCGTGCCAGGAAACTAAAGAAAGACAATGACATACTAGGTGATGTACTATCTAAGAAGAATTGGACTCTTGTAAGAGAACATTGTGCAGAGGATATTTTCCCATTAACAATGATGATGAATTCACAAGAATGTGTCCTGGTAAGAAAGACGTGTTACTGTGGAGACATGCTGGCAAGATTTATAAGCAAAAACGCCTTTTTATGAGTAATTTGAAAGCTATCTAAAATACACTAAAAGGTCCAGGTGGGATTCTGCAAGTTTTGTATGCAATAACAAGAGTCGGTTTTACAGAGACTATGAACAAAACAAAAATTACCGACGCTTCACTGTCTACACTCCTACACAAGGTTGGAATAGAAACCCAAACACATCCTCCCAGAATCCGAATAATAGGGGGCAGTTGCGATGTGAATATTGTGAAAATATTGGGCATGTTATGAGTGAGTGCTACAAATACCTTGGTATTTGTAGTTATTGTAGAAAGAGAGGTAACTAAGAGCTAAATGTAAGTCTGAGATCCCCACCTCAGTCTCCTTCTAATACCCGCCGAGTGGTTTGCTCTTTTTGTAAAGGACCACATGCTGGTATTAACTGTCAATACAAAACACCACTGCGAAACACCAAGTACAGTCAGAGGTCTGCAAATAATCAGCCGAATTTCCCGAACAGATAGGCTTTTGGCGCTATAAATAAAATTGTTACCCGGACCTATAATATCAAAGCGGACAACGAACATACAACTACAGATGCGAAGGACATAGCTCGCCCGCAACGTCGTTATCTCAATCCATGCGACTGGTGATTTTCATCTTGTTACGAAGCCCGTTGCATGGGTGTATCCGTAGAGCTCTTTAAGATTGACTCCAGAGGTTTAAACTCAAGCCCTTCACAGAAATTAGCCGTTCTGTGGAGATATCTCATATACTAGATTCAGACATAGAAAAACTGACTCTTACGACTCCGTGCAGATGTCAAATCCAGACACTAATATTCTCTCACTTGCTGCACTCAACAACGCAGACACCGTAGAAGACCATATTGATGACATGGTCTTGACCATTAATCTCTGCCAAGCTGATGTCGATCCTCTGATCGTATGTGTGGCTTTAGATAACAATACCACCACCAAGTATGATTGCTTAGTTGACAGTGGGGCAGGGGTTAGTTCCTCGGTCATTTCTAGCTTGGGTGGTAAGGTAGAGTTACTGCCTTCTGCAGTAGTAGGCATTAAGGCCATTAGTGGGTTTGGCGGTAGTGAAAGGATTCCCTTTACACACTATGCAGACTACTTAAAGTTAAGATTTCAGGGGGATTTGAAACAACAGCTGGTTCGTCGTTGTAGCCACAGGCATCAGTCGCAGAGAAATCCCATCTACAAATACACACTCCTGATCTTGCTCAAAGACAGCTGGTTCGTCGTTGTAGCCACAGGCATCAGTCGCAGAGAAATCCCATCTACAAATACACACTCCTGATCTTGCTCAAAGACAGCTGGTTCGTCGTTGTAGCCACAGGCATCAGTCGCAGAGAAATCCCATCTACAAATACACACAGTCAAAGTGATGTTCAATAATGTTGCATTAGCTGATCCTAGTATCAATGAGATTGATATTCTGCATGATCAGGCTAATGATAAAGATTTGAAGCATGTTTTACGAGTTTTACAAAAGCGCATCAGTGCCTTTAATTGGTAACAAGTAAGTAAGCAATATAGGATGTTCCGTTCTCAGATTCTTCTTGAAAACGATATCCTATATTATAAGACTAAGTCAGGGGAAATGCTTTATCATATTTCTCTCTCTTAATTTTCTCATGCATGTAACGCTAGGTCTCCATTTCTTGTGTGCTCATATTTGGCGCAACAAACTATTACAGGTGATTTATAAATACTTTTGGCACCCCCGGTGAACCAAGTACTTTCTGATATCGTTCGTTGTTGCCCAATATGTCAAAAGCAAAACACATTTTCTTTTGTTATCACACCTCCGATGCTTAAGATCCTCGCTAGTTATCCTTTTGATCTCTGTGCTATGGATTTGTTCCAATTTCCCCAAGACCATCAATGGCAATAAATATTGTATGGTTCTAATCGACCACTTTTCCAAGTTGGTTTCTGTTGTTCCCTTACCTGATAAAGCTAGCTTAACAGTTTCACAGAAGTTAAAACATCAGGTACTCCCTTTTCTACCTAAGGTACCTAATCGTATTCTTACTGATAATGGTACTGAATTTACCTCCCAAACGTTTCAGAACGTTCTTAAAGAACATAACATTAAGCACGTACGCACTTCCCCACTCCATCCAGCTAGTAATGCTTGTGTACAAGAGGTTTAACCGCAGTCTCATTCAGGTCATGTGCTTAGTTCTTGAACAACCAACTAGTTGGGATGAGGAACTTTCTTCCTCGATCCTCATTTACAATCCCTCTCATAGTGCGTTGCAAATGTCTCCATCAGATTTTCTTTTGCAAAAGTCCCACTCTCCGACACAGTTTCCTCAGTACTCGAAAGGTAGTACCAACTTTAAACCTTATAAAGTGGGGCATAAGGTTGCCAAAAAGGTCATCCACACTTGACACGGTGCCCTTCAAAAGTTTAAAAACAAATGGGAAGGTAGAGGAAGTAGTAAATCAGAACCGAGTTACGTATCTCATCAGACGGTCCAACAATACCTCTAGCAGACTTGAGAAAGTTCATTTTTCCCCACTTGCGAGGGTGGATCGATATTCCAACATATCTCTGAAGATATCTGTTCCGTAATCGTGAGATTCGGGAGAAATTCTTCGCCGAGGAAGATGTTGATGTGTAGGAACCTGAAGATCCAGATTTTTCCTACATCACCTCTGAAAATGATGATTCTTCTTCGGAATCACATTTATTCGATTTAAGTTTCGAGCCAATTGAAGAGGAAGAACATGATTTCGAAGTATTTCTTTAATTTGATCCAATTTCGTTGGAATTATATTCCAAACTCCAAAATTTATTGCCAAGACTTGAACGGCTAAATAGCTGCATTTAGACTATCAGAACCCATGAGTGGAAATCCTTCCCGTTTTCTCCAATGAATCTCCAACCGGTTCGTCCGCAGATTCGAGTTTCTTCTCCGAAATAAGATTTAACACCGGTCGTAGTAGTAGTAGATTCCTCTCGTGCCAATGCCGGAAAATCTCATTGTACAAGAACCTGTTGTTGATACTGTTCTTGTTCCTACCAGATTTCAGAGGACTTACTAGTGAGACAATTTTGTTCACCGTATCCCCTTCTCTAGATTACCATGACATGAATGCTCATGACTATCCCTTATGGTTCCAGAGTACCCCTCAGTTCTCGCATCTATTCATGAAACTACTCCTCCTGGTTCAGTTTCTCATACTTCTATGGAGATTCCCAGTTCGAAAAACCTTCATACTTTTGAAGTAGAAAAGGCATCTTTTTTTGAACTCTTCAAAGAAAAGCCAAGTTGTAATATTTTAGATTCTGAATCTACAAATCTCACTAGTAGCAACATAATTGAACGACCAAGCTCGGAAAGACATTTAAGTTTTCCATCTTTGCAGTTTGATAGTTCACATAATACTGAATTTTCTGGATTCAGCCATAGAATTTCTCAGATTCCATCCCCATTGAATCTCCTTTCTAGTCAATCTCCACTGTCACCTGCACCGTCGCCCACCTACACCATAGTAGACGAAAATATTGGCGATCCTGCAGACGTTCAGTTGGGTGACAGTTATCTCACTAGTATGCATATAGGCAATGAGAAGTTGGAAAACCTTCGCATACGTCCATTCACCAGACGTATGGGACCTGTAATGGACTTGTTTCATGTAATGTCCACTCCGTTGGAATACATTAGTAGAGGAAGACAGTCCAGTCTTTTATAATATCTTGTCTCATATCTCTTATAATTATCCTATTTCTCGATTTCATAGGTTTAATAAATATAGACTGCTTGCTGTGCGGATACCAATATCCAGATATCGGACGCGAGTTTTTTTGGAATTAAGAATCACGGAGTTA
Organism: Trachelipus rathkii; assembly: GCA_015478945.1. Lineage (NCBI taxonomy): Eukaryota > Metazoa > Arthropoda > Malacostraca > Isopoda > Trachelipodidae > Trachelipus > Trachelipus rathkii. Next base: position 32,356 of record JABUQX010077686.1, on the reverse strand, counting down.
AAACAGGAATCCGAAGGAATTTTTTTTGTCTCAACTTTTAAATTTTTATTTATCCTTTTCTTTATTCATCCTCCTCTCTTCAGTCTTCATCATCCTCATTCATCTTACACTAAATTCATACAACCTACTACACCAGTAGTTTTTCAGTCTCTCTGACCACACGCACTCAGTCTTATCTTCTCACGTTGCTGTTAACCTAAATCTCAGACAGTTCCTATTTTGTACTGACTTTCTGCTTATTTTATACATAAAACGATTTTTACTCCATTTAACAACAACCTACCTCTTCTTATACACATACTAATACTTTGCTGAATATTTACATATTGCTAACTCTTTGTCTTGCGGTACTGCTCCTGTAAAGTAGAACCATTTTGTTGACTTTCTTGTCATTTGGTCTTTAACACCGATGGCTTAGAAGCGGAAAATCCTCGCAAATGGCGATCAAAGGCAAACTTCCGTTTTTGAGTCGGATCCTGACTTTTCGGTTGAAGAAGTTCCGATCATCATGGACTCCTCACATTTAGGATCTTCATTCTTTTAATCGAAAAAGGATCAACAAAGATTGGAGTCCTCGATTTGCCGATTTTCTGAAAGATTATCCCACAATGTCACCATCTCTGATGAGGGATCACTCCGTTAAGAGCCACGACAGGTTTGAAGGCTTGGCTTTTCTAGATCATCCGTGGACAAAGAAATGTTGTTTCCGAGGCAGCCACGTATTAAAATTTTACTACTTTACATCACGCTGAAATTTTCTTTGAACACACAAAACATCTCTTTATCCACTCAGGTCTATCCTCTTACTCCTCTCCTCTCATCTCGTCTACAGAAAAATGGTGTAGAAATTTGAGGTGGGGGTTTAGATTTGGTGTGGGGGGGATATAACGGGCGGTACATTTTACCACCGTTATTATGAGTCCTCGTTTTAATACAGTACATGGTCACCATGGTAATTTCATCATCACCATTAGTTGCTGACCATTTTGTAAATTATATGTATTTTATTTGTTCTTGTAATATATATATACCTCTCTATATATATATATATATATATATATAATATATATATATATATATATATATATATATTATATTAATACTATTAAAATACTGTATTTTATATATATATATATATATATATAATATACCTAACCCCATTTTCTTTGAATATTTAATTATCTTTTAAATTTCTTTTGGAAAGATATATAATATAAGTTAAAGGTTTTTCGATTTATATTGTTTCCGGACCGCAATCGGGAATTTAAGATTAATAAAAGTCAACTTATACCATCTCATGAAGTAGGTGGTACTCAAGTTATGTTATGAATTAATGTCCCATGCCATATAGAAACATATACATATAAAACGTTGGGAGCTGATTTTGTCTGTCCCACATTTCCAGATTAACACAGTGTCAGGAGCTGTTTCGACGATTAACACCTCGATAGAACTTGATTCACACTTAACCGACGATTCTTTCGCAAAGAGTAATCATATCTCTTTACATTTATACTTGTATTTGATATTTACCCAATAGCACCTCCTATTCATACTTTCAGAAAGAATGATGCGTTCTACATATTCTATTCTTACAGGTACTATCCTTGGGACGTTTGTTACAGGATCATTGCTATCCTTGGGACGCTTGTTATAGGATCATTGCTATCCCGGGACATATTTATTGTCATCTTTAGGCCTGCATGCTTGAATCGCATATCTGGTCATCGGTTATTGTCAATATTGTTCATTTGGGGTATAAATCTCACAAGATTATAGGGCAACACATTGTCCTTCTCATCACTATTGACAATTTGTATTCAGATCAACAGAAGAGTATAATATTCCCACAGTTAAGTGATATTATTGTTGCATCTATATCTCTTCACGCACAGAATATAACTCGCCTTGCTCAGCATATCTCTATTCGTTGCTGAACAAGATTTCCTTTTCCGATCGAATCAGATCGCTAATATGTCTGATTCGGTTTTTAAACCGAAAGTATTAACTGTAGATTGAATCTACTCAATTGTGAGATAGCTCGTTATCTCCCATTTTCTGTACATATAGTCCTATAACAAATAATCTTTATATTTCACCCTCTTTCATGATGTTTAAATTACCTTTTCCCTGCTTCTTGGTTGCAAGATTCGACTCTGGTATTTCTGAATATCTTTTTTAAATTTACTCGGACGGATGCAACGAACCGGACGATCTGTCCTTTCAATACCCTTCGATAGAGGAAAGCTTAGCTTTACCCCTATCCAGAAATTCAGCTATGCAGATGTCCATCCAATTAGGAAGACAACTCTGTTAGTTTTCTGTTTTTTTATTTATTGTTATTATACTATATTATTGGGACTATTTGGAATTATTATAATTATTACTTTATATCATATCCTGCTGTTTCGAGGGCGGCCAGAATAATCCACCAAATTTTCCCTGGGATCTCCTTCTAAATTCCCTCCACGTAATTCCCATACTCTCCTTAAGAGCGTCCCACTTGTTGAAGGCAGTAACTGCCTCTGGTACGCACACGGTATTTGCTTGTCAGATAAACCAGAATATCAAACTCATGACAGCAGCTTTTCCTGGGACTGAAACGCGTAAGGATATACTTGAAAAAATGGTGTGCAGCAAAATATCTGAGCTGAAGGAAAATTTGTCAACAGGTGAAGTGCTCATCCTTCTTGACTGCTGAGAACTATAGTTTTGTCATACAAGATACTGTGCCGGGTTTTCACTGGAACAATGCCCAAGCCACCCTTCACCCATTTGTAGTTTATTTCAAAGATGAAGGTGAGCTAAAATCATTGAGCCTATGCGTTATCTCGGATTGTCTGAGGCACGACACCTTTGCCATTCATGCATTCATCTCAAATATGTTAGATTTTGTTTAAAAGAAACTTCCAACTATATCAAGGGTGATGGAGCAGTAGGTCAATAAAAATTGCCGTTTCTCAACTTATATCACTAGAAAGATGACTTTGGTCTTTTTGCAGTGGCATTTTTTGCCACCAGTCATGGCAGGAGTCCATGTGATGGTATTGGGGGCACTGTGAGGAGACTTTTTGAACATGCAAGCCTTCAGGCCACCACATAGGTCACATTCTCACTCCAAGTGACATTGTAATAATTTGGAGTTTTCAAATTACTAAAAGCATTTATCGTATATTTAAGTGGATAATTTGTCCACCTTAACTCCGCTTGGATTTTTCACCTGTATAATGGTAAGTGAACTAAATTTAAGGTGAGATTTGTGTTTTAGGTACGTAAACTTATTTTAAGGGGGATTTGTGTTTTAGGTATGTAGACTTACTTTAAGGGGGATTTGTGTTTTAGGCAGGGTTGGCACTGATTAAATCAAATTGATTTAAACAGTTGATTAAATCAATTGATTTTTTTTATGAAAAAATCATGGATTTTTGATTTTTGATTTTTTATTCAAATTTATTTTTTTTTTTCTAAACTAAAAATTATTCCTAGTTATCACTTGATTAATGATAATATATTTCATCTATATAATTAGCAAATTCATCAAGTGTAAGTTTTCAAATCATTTTCAATAAAGAATAAATAAAATTAGATTCTTCAGATCTAATATATATAATATATATATATATATATATATATATATAAATATATATATTAATCTATATATATATAGTATATATATATATATATATATATAATATATATAATATATATAATATATATAATTTAATTAAACAAATAATAATTATATTACTAACTTATTTATTAATTAATTAGGTACTAATTAAGATTACTTACTTAATTTTATCAAAAAAATATAATAAAAAGGCAATTTGAGCCTAAAAAAAACAAATCAAACCAAAAAAAATCAAATTAAATCAAAATCATTGATTTTTCGATATTGATTTTTTAAAAAAAATCAACCCTGGTTTTAGGTAAGTGGACTTCATTTAAAGGGAGGATATTTGTGTGAATAATGAACTTAATGGTTAATGTAGTTAATACGAAGGAATCCTTAATTATTTTAAAGATTTTATTTTAGGCTACGGGTTTTGATACAGGCTTTGAACGGGTTTAGGACCAGATGTTTAACATGGTCTGGCCACAGGTCTAGAACCAGGCCTTTAGAGATTGATCAAGTTGAATAGTCTGATAGTCTTAATACCTGATATGACTGGCTAAAGCGAAGAGACTTCAATAAACTGCCTGTAGAGATCTACCCCTAGGTAATATACAATTTTTTAACCTTTAGTTACATAGACCGTTTCAGTCCATATTAGATCGTTTGTAGTGTCTACCAACCTTGTCCTCGATCCACTTTGATTCCTTACTAAGTTCTGCCTTTCGCTTGATTAATTATAAAAGATAAGGTGGCGTATAGAAAAGCTGTACGTGGTGTCCACACCCAATGATCGATTAGGCTGAGGTTACATAGTAAGTTCTTTTATTCTCTTTCTTCACCATTTAATTTATTTTAATATGTATGTTTTTATTATATTACATACATTTTAGATATTTAAATTGATTAGGATTCGACCAGGTCTTAGAGAAGGCTAGATAGCATAAATCTCCCAGAATATCGGTATCATATATGGTAAGTAGTCTATAAATTATAAACCTATTAGTAATCATTCATTTCTTTCAGCTCACCATATTACGTAAATTCTCCGGGGTCTCTCGGCCTCTAGGTGGACCACGGGGGGGACTAATCCCCCCCTCCAGGGATGGTCTAATCATTCATTTCTTTCAGCTCACCATATTACGTAAATTCGCCGGGGTCTCTCGGCCTCTAGGTGGACTACGGGGGGGGGGACTAATCCCCCCCTCCGGGGATGGTCTAATCATTCATTTCTTTCAGCTCACCATATTACGTAAATTCGCCTCAAATGTTCCTTGGATTTTAGATCTATTTATTTCAAGGTGAGTGTAAAGTTTTTGTTGTTATTTTATTATTGTTTTGCGTAGCTTTGATACAGTACAGTATATTACGCAAATTCGCCTCAAATGCTTCTTGGATTTTGGATCTATTTATCTGAAGGTGAGTGTAAAATCTTTATTGTTATTTTTTTTATTGTTGTGCTTAGCTTTGATACAATAGAGTATATATATATGTTTATTTGTTGAAAAGAGGATCTAATTCATGGTTTGATTGTTCAATTTCAATTCTGTAATAAGCGAAAGTGTAAAAAAGTCCTCTTTTCACAGTAAAAGTTTCTATAGTAGTAGTTCAGTTGAGATAACTATATTTACACAAATTGAAGTTTATACATCGTTCTATATGCTGAGTAAGTTTCATCGTCATCACTAACTATCTACATAGTCACCCAGGGCCCCAAAATGGTGACCTTTTAATAGAGAGAAGTTTGCCAATGCCGGGATTACTCTGGCAAACTAGTTGATCTCTAAATTGATTCACTATGAAAGGGATAGGTTTTAATTTATTCCCTTCATCCTTCGAACTCTAGACTGCCCTCCAATAATAGCTGGGAGGATATGTTACGCTGTCGAACTTTATGCACATAAGTTCGGCAGTAGAGTAATTTGATAAATTTTATGCCCCTTTCATTGTGCTGTCCCTTTCATAGTGGAGCAATGATCAATGACTTATAAGTGTTGAAGGAAGAGTTTGGTAGTTTAATTCTGAGAGGATTGTTTATATCAGAGGGAGCTCTTCGTTAGAATTTTTGAGAGCATCTGAATATGTGAAATTTTAAATTGAAAATTTATTTTATATAAATTTATATATTTGAATTTATATTTCTTCACTTGATTTCTGTTGGTGAAACCTCAAAATTTTAATACGCTCTTTTGTGCTTTATTTTGGAACTTTAAACTATCACAAAATTACATTCTATGTATGTAACTGGTTATTAGCAAACGAATGCACCCGTTACTCCAAGAGTTAAAAGAAGTTGCGTCTAAAACCTTGTGGCGTCATTTGTAGTATCTCAATGAAGAGAATGTCTGGCATTTTTTGATGACAATGTCCCACCAGAAGAAAAGAAAGATCGTAGAAGCCTTGATTGAGTAAACCTGAATTAGGCGTCGCAACAAAAAGAATTGAACGTTTTCCACATATAAATCTTCATCAGAAGAACCTTGCAGATTTCGTTACTAAACAAAGTCTTTTTTTTTTTTAAAGAAGTTAACAATTTCACATGAATTTCTTCAAATCCTGAATCCTGAATGGAATAATAGAGAAGACTACAATGCTATGAAAATTTCACTAATGCAGAACTTTAACTGGCATATAACAAAAAAATGAAGAACTCCAGTTTATTTTGCAGTTTGTAGGGAAACATCAAATGTACATCGGCAGCAACCTAACGCTAAGAAATTAAACTTATTTAAATCATGCTTACAGTGGATTAGACCTACAGGAGAAACCACTTAAAAAAAATGCGCCAGCTGAAGTCTCCTTTCAGGAGGTGTGAAAATACTTCATTTCTACTGACCTGTGGTACCATTCAGAATTTGACAAATGGTCTGAAATTTGAAGAGAAGCCTTTTTATATAATAAATAAACTATATATGGGCCGAGACTTATTAAAAAAAGAGGATTTTTTTTTTAACTATATAAGCTTGGACAAGTCTAATATATATATATATATATATATATATATATATATATATATATATATAAATATATATATATATATATATATGGTGCTTTTTATATAAATACTAAAAAAAAAAATATACATAAATATATTTACATATACATAATATATGCTTCCACTGTTCTAATTATTAGAAATAATCTACTACAAACTTTAAATCCTCTGGATATAATACTCATATCTCCGTTTGGAACATAAGAAGAATTATCAAACGATTTGAAATATTTCCCAACTTCACAACTGCTAACTGGAACAGGATCTCTCCTTGCTTATAAATCTTTTTCTGCCACGAATCCTTTGAACTTCCATCGGATAACAAAACATTATAAAATATTTGTTGGGTATTCACCACCCATCCAGTAATGCCTCCTGTTTCATACAGTTATAAATAATCCACAATCATTTCTGTAGCAAATTTCATATTCCATTTCTTTCAAGTCTTGGGCTTTAATTCTTAACGATTTAGAGCAAGGCGTTCCTCAGCACTTTTTTAAAGATCATCGGCTTCTATTTCAGGGTACTTAAAGCAAATTTCTAAAAATTCCCAAATTTTCATTCATTTGAGTTCTTTCACCCTATCCAAATGTAAGATGACTCTAAACTCTTTTAAATAATTAAAGCAACAGAAACATTCTAATAGTGTACTTTTCTTTATGATCAATATTAAAATACTGTAGGGTTTCTTCCGTATTATTGTCCAAGGAGTTAGCGAAACTGAAAATAATTAATTCATTCAATACCAATCCTGTCGGTGTAAAACGACAAGGGGAACGAGGTTGCACGTCGCCACTGAAATCATTTACTGTTCGCATTCTGTTCCAAGCGTTAAAAAATAGATTCTGTTTTTCCAGAATTCGGAGCTCTCCAAATAATACGATAAAAGTTAGATTCATCAATATGTAGGAGAATTCGCAATCGATGGTTGACTGCTTTGTAAATAACACAAAGAATGAGTTGGTTCCCCACTTTGGTGTTTAATACTTTGTCCAAAAATGTGGTCTCAGTACCATCATCCTCTGAATTTGGGCGGAAGTTGAGCTTCGTAAATAAAATGTGATTAATGCATTCGAAGATTTCTTTACATTCATTATCAGAATATATGCAATTTTCTAGAGGATCTTCTGGAGAAAATAATTCAATTGAGATTGCAGGATGATTCGGATTTTTAATTCTTAAGCATAATTGAACTTCAGCTGCAAGGTTGCCTAATTTTGAAGAGACCTCTTCATACTAAAAAGGCTTATAGTGGAACTCCTAAGCATAAACCCAGTTGGCATAAATATAAACTCCTTTCTCAACGATTCATTTATCAAGTGGAGTTTAAAAAGCCCATTCAATTCTTCTTAGCATAGAGAATGATTTATATGAAATAATACATGTTTGGAATAGTAAAGCTTCGTTAAATCTTCCCTTTCATTATATACTATCAGAAGATCCTTTAATACAATTAACTTTCCAAACTCACTAAGTTAAAGTAGTTCGAATATTGAACCTTAAAGTTGTGGAGTTAGATTTTGTATTAAAATAAAGAATAGCTCAATAAGCTTAAATTTTCTTTGAGCTTATTACTTATGTTATGTTGTTATGTAATGTTGCTTAAGAAGGAACAAGTTGTTGAGCGCTGTAATAAAGTAGGCTTAGGAAGGAGTATCACTCGTAGCAAGAAACATATGCTAAAGGAGGATGTTCCTGAATACAGTGACGCGACAGCAGCAAGTAATAGAAATAAAGGATTAGATTTTCATGCTACTTCTGTAAAACGAAAATACTTGAACATTAGACCACAACATGTATGGTCAACTGAGACAAAGATTTTGCTTTGCAATTTTTGAGAAAAGATATTACAAATAAAATACCACCTAAACAGACTGAATGCTTGAAATTCATGTCACAGTACCGACTGAAAAACCTTAGTGTGAAAGACGTGAAAGCGTTAATTTTCAATAAGTATTATGTGAGGAAGTTTTATATATATATATATATATATATATATATATATATATATATATATATATATATATATATATATATATATATATATATATATATATATATAATTTAGACAGGTCCCAAAAAAAAAATTTAAATTTTTAAATTTTTATCCTTAATTATTTTATCTTAAACATTAATGCTGATTGTCCCCATAGAAGTAAAAAAAATATTTAAAGTGCTTTAATCATATTTAGTGGCTTATCTGAGATCAGATTATAAAAATATATTTGAAGGTGACCTTTTGTAAATCTGTTTCATCAGTGATGACCTTGAATAAAATTTTATTAAGCTTACGTCATGTATAGGATGTCTTCGATAACTCCATCCCCGCGAAATTACTTTGCCGTGATTGGTCGATAGGCCACGATGTCACAACGCCATAAGAAAATGACATTTTTATTTTCTTGCCTTCTAGAGTTTAGTATCAAATTAACTGTTATACTGAAGTGTTTTATTTTGTCACGTGAAGTACTTTCATATTCTTAATGGCAGAAAAAATTCAAACGAGAAAGAATATAGAAGTATGGCTAATAGGGCAATCAATAAGTGCCATTAGTAGTACCAAAAAGCCTCTTTCTAATGGCGCTGTGCTACGCAGATTGTTTTTCGCAACAAAGAACAAATAAACAACCAAAGATGCCATTTCTCATATTTACGATGAAGTCTCCAAAATATGGACAATAACCAGTATACCTGTGTGTCCCAAACACCACGTGCATGCTCAAATTCGTAAGCTTTACGAAAATTATAGATTGCTTCAAAAGTCAAAGGGAAGACGGAATCCTGTTTAAGTTACAAGAGTTAAAAGATTTAAACAAAGGTTGAATAATCAGTTTGACATTGTTCATTTTGAATTCAGCTTTGCAAATTATCAATAATGAGGAAGATAAATGCTTCCTTATAAATCAAAGAAAAAAAGGGATGCAAAGATATATAAGTGGCAGTGTTGACATGAAAACAATTGAAAGAGAGAAAAAAAGATTTGAAAGGGAAAAACGAAGCATTTACCTTAAAAAACAAAAAGAACATCGAAAAGAAACGGAATCTGCTGAAGTAGAGTTATGCAGCAGCAGTAGCAGTAACAGCATCGCAGATGAAAATAAGGCTACAAAAAGCTCATTAGAAATTAAAGATTTATTTAAACCCACTGCAAGCGGAGAAAGTAAAAGACGAAAGCCAACATCTAATGAATTCTTAATGACATTAGATCGAACAAAAACTATTGATCGAAATGGAGTTACGATATTATCAGCTGCTGCTAAGGCCATTGGATACGAAAAGGAGAAGGTTGTTTTAAGTAGAAGCACTTTACGAAGAGAGAGAATAACTATGCGGACCAAGATAGCTAATGGTATCATGCAATCATTTGTTGATGATATTCCTCTTATTTTACACTGAGATATAAAAATCATGCAAGATATTGGAGATGATTCTAGTGAAAAGGTTGATAGATTAGCTATTCTAGTTAGCGGTGGGGGAAAAGGATAAGCTCATTGGAATAACAAACTTGCTTCAGGTACAGGTAGGGATATTTCAGAAGCTGTGCTTGAAATATTGAAAGATTGGAATTTGAGCGATAAAATTCAAGCAATGTGTTTCGACACTACAGCTAGCAACACTGGAAAAAAAACAAGGAGCTTGTATTGCTATTGAAAATGTACTAAATAGAAATCTTCTCCATTTTCCTTGTCGACATCATATTACTGAGATTATTATATTAGATGTATTTCAAACGTGTTACGATATTTCAGAAGGCCCTGAGATTTCGCTCTTTAAATGATTTAAAAAATCTTGGAGAAATATAGATACAACACATTTTGAATCCAAAGCTGGATATAGCATATCTTTCAAATCAAATATAATTGAGTCTTGTGAAAACCAGTTGTGTAGAACTCATCCTAGATCAGATTACAAAGAACTGTTAGTATTAACAATCGTTTATTTGGGAGGAGGGACAATGGAAAAGCATTTCCGGCAGCCTGGTGCTTTCATAGGGCTAGACAGATGGAGCGAGTAATTTATGCTATTAAGGTAGCTTTGTTCAGATCTCAATTTAAAACGACCAAACAGGAGTATAAATCAATAAATAGTTTTTGTGATTTTGACATTACATTCTATGTATGTAACTGGTTATTAGCAACGAATGCACCCGTTACTACAAGAGTTGATTTAAATTATTTAAAACAACAAAATAATGAGGACACAGAACTAAAAGAAGTTCCGTCTAAAACCTTGTGGCGTCATTTGTGGTATCTCAATTAGGCATTTTTTGATGACGAAGTCCCACCAGAAGAAAAAAAAAATTGGCGTCGCAACAAAAAGAATTGAGCTTTAAATCTTCATCAGAAGAACCTTGCAAATTTCGTTACTAAACGAAGTCTCTATTTTTTTAAGAAGCTAACAATTTCACATGAATTTCTTCAAATCCTGAATCCTGAAGAATGGAATAGAGAAGACTACAATGCTATGAAAAGTTATGTAAAAACAATAAAGGTTGTTAATGATAATACAGAAAGGGAAATTTCACTAATGCAGAACTTTAACTGGCATATAACAAAAAATGAAGAAAAACTCCAGTTTATTTTGCAGGTTGTTTTGAAACATCGAATGTCCATCGGCAGCAACCTAACGCTAAGAAATTAAACTTATTTAATTCATGCTTACAGAGGATTAGACCTACAGGAGAAACCACTTTAAAAAAAAATGCGCCAACTGAAGTCACCTTTAAGGTGGTGTGAAAGTACGTCATTTCTACTAACCTGTGGCACTATCCAGAATTTGATAAATGGTCTGAAATTTGAAGAGAAGCATTTTTATATCATAAATAAACTATATATGGGCCGAGACTTAGTAAAAAAAAATTTTTTTTCCCTATATAAGCTGACCATCTAACTATATATATATTATATATATAATATATATATATATTATATATATATATATATATATATATATATATATATATATAATATATATATAATATAATATATCAGGTGCCTTTTATATATATTAAAAAAAATACATATACATAAATATATACACATACACAAATAATATATGCTTTCCACTATTTTAATCATTAGAAATAATCTACTGCAAACTTTAAATCTTCTGGATATAATGAACTCATATCTCCGTTTGGAACATTAAAAGATTCATCAAACGATTTGAAATATTTCCCAACTTCACAATGCTAACTGGAACAGGATCTCTCCTTGCTTATAAATCTTTTTCTGCCACGAATCCTTTGAGCTTCCATCGGATAACAAAACATTATAAAATGTTTGTTAGATATTCACCACCCATCCAATAATCCCTCCGGTTTCATACATTTAAAAATAATCCACAATCATTTCTGTTGCAAAAATCATATTCCATTTCTTTCAAATCTCGGGTTTTAATTCTTAACGATTTAGAGCAAGACGTTCCTCATCACTTTTTTAAAGATCATCGGCTTCTATTTCAGGATACTTAATGCAAATTTCTAAAATTTTTTCAATGTCAAATCTGTGAAATATTTCTTCTCTAGCTCTTATCCTAGCAACTTATTTCTATCTGAGATTCAGTCGAGTTCTTTCCACTCTATTCCAACATGCAAGATGACTCTAAACTCTTAAATAATTAAAGCAACAGAAACATTCTAATAGTGTACATTTATTTATGATCAATATTAAAATACTGTAGGGTTTCTTCCGTATTGTCCAAGGAGTTAGCGAAACTGAAAAAAATTAATTTTTTCAATACCAATCCTGTCGGTGTAAAACGACAAGGGGAACGAGGTTGCACGTCGCCACTGAAATCATTTACTGTTCGCATTCCGTTCCAAACGTTAAAAATTAGATTCTGTTTTCCCAGAATTCGGAGCTCTCCAAATAATACGCTAAAAGTTAGATTCATCAATATGTAGGAGAATTCCATATCGATGGCTGACTGCTTTTTAAATAACACAAAGAATAAGTTGGTGTCCCACTTTGGTGTCTAACAATTTTTTCAAAACATATGGTCTCAGTACCATCATACTCTGAATTTGGGCGGAAGTTGAGCTTCGTAAATAAAATGTGATTAATGCATTCGAAGATTTCTTTACATTCATTATCAGAATATATGCAATTTTCTAGAGGATCTTCTGGAGAAAATAATTCAATTGAGGTTGCAGAATGATTCGGATTTTTAGTTCTTAAGCATAATTGAACTTCAGCTGCAAGGTTGCTTAATTTTGAAGAGACCTCTTCATATTAAAAAGGCTTATAGTGGAACTCTTAAGGATAAACCCATTTGGCATAAATATAAACTCCTTTCTCCATGATTCGTTTATCAAGTAGAAGTTTAAAAAGCCCATTCAATTCTTCTTAGTATAGAGAATGATTTATTTGAAAAAATACATGTTTGGAATAGTAAAGCTTTGTTAAATCTTCCCTTTCATTATATACTATCAGAAGATTATTTAATACAATTAACTTTCCAAACTCATTAAGTTTAAGTAGTTCGAATATTGAACCTTAAAGTTGTGGAGTCATGATTTTGTATTAAAATAAAGAATAGCTCAATAAGCTTAAATTTTCTTTGAGCTTATTACTTATGTTATGTTGTTATATAATGTTGCTTAAGAAGGAACAAGTTGTTGAGCGCTGTAATAAAGTAGGTTTAGGAAGGAGTATCACTCGTAGCAAGAAACATATGCTAAAGGAGGATGTTCCTGAATACAGTGACGCGACAGCAGCAAGTAGTAGAAATGAAGGATTAGATTTTAATGCTACTTCTGTAAAACGAAAATGCTTGAACATTAGACCACAAAATGTATGGTCAACTGAGACAAAGATTTTGCTTTGCATTTTTTGAGAAAAAATATTACAAATAAAATACCACCTAAACAGACTGAATGCTTGCAATTCATGTCACAGTACCGACTGAAAAACCTTAGTGGGAAAGACGTGAAAGGGTTAATTTTCAATAAGTATTATGTGAGGAAGTTATATATATATATATATATATATATATATATATATATATATATATATATATATATATATATATATATATATATATATATATATATATATATATATATATATATATATATTTGAGAATATATATATATATATTTATATATATATATAATTTAGACAGGGCCAAAAAAATTTTTTTTGACATTTTAAAGTTTCATCCCCTAAAATTGTTATATGCCCAAAAATACTAACTGACATGACATTTGAGGTAAATTAGTTGAACGTTAATAGTGCCGCCTAGCACGTGACTATTATCTCAGATTATAAAATATATTTGAAAGTGACCTTTTGTAAATCTGTTTCATCAGTGAACATGACCTTGAATAAAATTTTATTAAGCTTACGTCATGAATAGGATGTCTTCGATAACCCCATCCCCCGCGAAATTACTTTGCCGTGATTGGTCGATAGGCCACGATGTTACAACGCCATAAGAAAATGTCATTTTTATTTTCTTGCTTTCTAGAGTTTAGTATCAAATTAACTGTTATACTGAAGTGTTTTATTTTGTCACGTGAAGTACTTTCATATTCTTAATGGCAGAAAAAATTCAAACGAGAAAGAATAGTGAAGTATGGCTAATAAGGCAACCAATAAGTGCCATTAGTAGTACCAAAAAGCCTCTTTCTAATGGCGCTGTGCTACGCAGATTGTTTTTCGTAACAAAGAACAAATAAACAATCAAAGATGCCATTTCTCTGATTTACGATGTCTCGAAAATATGGACAATAACCAATATACCTGTGTCCCAAACACCAAGTGCATGCTCAAATTCGTAAGCTTTACGAAAATTATAGATTCCTTCAAAAGTCAAAGGGAAGACGGAATCCTGTTTAAGTTACAAGAGTTAAAAGATTTAAACAAAGGTTGAATAATCAGTTTGACATTGTTCATGTTTAATTCAGCTTTGCAAATTATCAATAATGAGGAAGATAAATGCTTCCTTATAAATCAAAGAAAAAAAGGGATGCAAAGATATATGAGTGTTGACATGAAAACAATCAAAAGAGAAAAAAAGATTTGAAAGGAAAAAACGAAGCATTTACCTTAAAAATAAAAAGAACATCGAAAAGAAACGGAATCTGCTGAAGTAGAGTTATGCAGCAGCAGTAGCAGTAACAGCATCGCAGATGAAAATAAGGCTACAAACAGCTCATTAGAAATTAAAGATTTATTTAAACCCACTGCAAGCGGAGAAAGTAAAAGACGAAAGCCAACAGCTAATGAATTCTTAATGACATTAGATTGAACAAAAACTATTGATCGAAATGGAGTTACGATATTATCAGCTGCTGCTAAGGCCATTGGATACGAAAAGGAGAAGGTTGTTTTAAGTAGAAGCACTTTACGAAGAGAGGATAACTATGCGGACCAAGATAGCTAATGATATCAAGCAATCATTTGATGATGATATTATACTTATTTTACACTGGGATAGGAAATCCATGCAAGGAGTCGGAGATGATTCTAGTGAAAATGTTAAAACTTAGGATGAAAATTAAATAAAATTTCAATTAATTAATAATTATTTATTATAAAAAAAGGAATACATTTAATTAATTCAATAAAATAAATATTTTCGTAAGAAATTTTTAGAAAATAAACTCCAATCAGTCAGATTGCCTCTTCATCCAACTCCGGAGAACAAATCATCCAGACTGCAGCAACTCCCACAAGAGGCGGCAAAACTGCAACTGGAAAAGGTGGCAAATCATCAACCCCCAAGACTCAGACCAAGCCAACAAGACAACAACCCTAGACGCACCAGCCATACCACAGGTGATGATGGTGGTGAACCTCCATATGACGACAATGATGATGACCCTGAAGACGAAGACGACAGTGAAGGAGAAGACAACAATGAAGAGGTGGGGAATGAGACGCCAGGTGCTAGGCAGTACCAGCCATGGACCATAGAAGGATTGACTGATTCCCTCTTTTCCACTGCCAAAGCAGAGGAGGTTCCTCATCCTGAGGATTTTGATTATGCTGGGCTGGACATTGCTGGCATGTTTTCAGCAGTTGACTTGAAATATAAGAATAAAAGAACTTTTAAGAAAGAGTTAACTCTTCTCTTAACTGTTCTCTTCAGAAGAGGGTACTCATATAACAAGATTACAAAAAACCTGAAAAATCCAGAGCGTGCCAAGGACATAACATCAGCTATGAATAATATGGGCATAACAACGAAAGAAAAGCCTAGCCCTACAGAAGTCACTCTTGGCCCACTGTCACTGCTAGCACCAATGATTCACTCAGATCTACTCCACCAAAAGAAGGAACCTGCAGGCAAGGTGCTACTAAAGAAGATTCCAAGGGTAGCAAACTGCGGAAGCTTCGTTTCCTGTGTCCCACTAGATGAGAAATTCGATCCACTCTTCAACTGTGGCCTACTCTACAATATCTATTGGGACACAGTCATCAACCCTGACAAACCAGGAGCTCTGGTGCGAACCATTAGGGGTTTCAACAATGCATCCAGGAATGTTAGTGTCTTGACTGATGCTGTTAAGATGCATCATCTACATAGATGGAAGGTTGACACAGAAGCAGTATTAATGAGATTTAACTGGATCGGTCCAATAATCGACTCAGTTGTTGATCTCAACAGCAAGAATGCGTGGAACGTAATAAAGAATTACCTTGAAAATCAAGGTGATTACTGGACAGACAATGAAGGGGAACTACAAGCAAACCAAGAATAATTTATATTTAAGTTTTTAATTTTATATTTGATGTAATAAAGGCCATGCTCAAACGAAAAAACAAAGAAATCTTACAATAAGTTCTTATTTCCAATATTTTCATTCAGTTGAGTTCTTTCACTCTACCCAAATATAAGATAACTCTAAACTCTTAAATAATTAAAGCAACAGAAACATTCTAATAGTGTACTTTTCTTTATGATCAATATTAAAATACTGTAGGGTTTCTTCCGTATTATTGTCCAAGGAGTTAGCGAAACTGAAAATAATTAATTCATTCAATACCAATCCTGTCGGTGTAAAACGACAAGGGGAACGAGGTTGCACGTCGCCACTGAAATCATTTACTGTTCGCATTCTGTTCCAAGCGTTAAAAAATAGATTCTGTTTTTCCAGAATTCGGAGCTCTCCAAATAATACGCTAAAAGTTAGATTCATCAATATGTAGGAGAATTCGCAATCGATGGTTAACTGCTTTGTAAATAACACAAAGAATGAGTTGGTTCCCCACTTTGGTGTCTAATACTTTGTCCAAAAATGTGGTCTCAGTACCATCATCCTCTGAATTCGGGCAGAAGTTAAGCTTCGTAAATAAAATGTGATTAATGCATTCGAAGATTTCTTTACATTCATTATCAGAATATATGCAATTTTCTAAAGGATCTTCTGGAGAAAATAATTCAATTGAGGTTGCAGGATGATTCGGATTTTTAGTTCTTAAGCATAATTGAACTTCAGCGGCAAGGTTGCTTAATTTAGAAGAGACCTCTTCATATTAAAAAGGCTTATAGTGGAACTCTTAAGGATATACCCATTTGGCATAAATATAAACTCCTTTCTCAACGATTCATTTATCAAGTGGAAGTTTAAAAAGCCCATTTAATTCTTCTTAGCATAGAGAATGATTTATTTGAAATAATACATGTTTGGAATAGTAAAGCTTCGTTTAATCTTCCCTTTCATTATATACTATCAGAAGATTATTTAATACAATTGACTTTCCAAACTCACTAAGTTTAAGTAGTTCGAATATTGAACCTTAAAGTTGTGGAGTTAGATTTTGTATTAAAATAAAGAATAGCTCAATAAGCTTAAATTTTCTTTGAGCTTATTACTTATGTTATGTTGTTATGTAATGTTGCTTAAGAAGGAACAAGTTGTTGAGCGCTGTAATAAAGTAGGCTTAGGAAGGAGTATCATTCGTAGCAAGAAACATATGCTAAAGGAGGATGTTCCTAAATACAGTGACGCGACAGCAGCAAATAGTAGAAATGAAGGATTAGATTTTCATGCTACTTCTGTGAAACGAAAATGCTTGAACATTAGACCACAACATGTATGGTCAACTGAGACAAAGATTTTGCTTTGCATTTTTTGAAAAAAAAATATTACAAATAAAATACCACCTAAACAGACTGAATGCTTGCAATTCATGTCACAGTAAAGACTAAAAAACCTTAGTGGAAAAGACGTGAAAGCGTTAATTTTCAATAAGTATTTTGTGAGGAAGTTATATATAATTTAGACAGGTCCACACGACTGTAAATATTGGATTGAAAAAAAAAGAGAATTACCTAGGAGCTCAAAGAAGGAAAACACACAGAAAGAATTGAAGGTTGCCTTGTTGTTTGGACTTACACTTTGGTTTAAGGAGCAGAATTAGAGACGCGGAAGACGTACGGTATTCTGGATTTAGTAATATGTTGTGTGATTAAACCGCAAGTTACTTAATCAAGTGTGCTTTACTTATTTGTAGGAACCATTTAGGTACCTCGTTTGAAGCTGTGTAAAGTGAGTAGGTTTTAGCTACAGAGTAGCTTGTTGATTATAAAGTGTCATAAACGTTTAATTGAACACAAACATGTCCAAAGTGATTGTATAATTGGCAACTTAATTTAGTATTGTTTTCTTATTTGACTCAATTTATTTAATATAACAAATAGACGACTTTGATTTTTCTATATTTTATGTGGTAATCTTAGTTGTTGGGTTAGCCAGCTAATTATTTACAGCATATCGAGTGTGTATTCTTCGTAGTAATGAATTTGAGGAGAAATACTTTGTAAGTATTTGGTTGTAAAATATAATACGGATTTATTGAATAGAAGGGACCATAATTTATTTAAGTGTTATTAATTTATTTAATTGTTATTAAAATATATTTATTTAATAAGTGTGTAATTGTGACTCCTCCATTGGTAACTATTGATTCAAGATTAAAGAGAAAGGGTTTACTTAGGGGGGCATTCATTCCCAAAACAATATATATATATATATATATATATATATATATATATATATATATATATATATATATATTATATAATATATATATATATATATCATGTGCTTTTTGTATATAAATAATCAGGATTTGCTTTTTAAATATAATTTAAAAAAAATACATATATATATATATATATATATATATATATATATATATATAATATATATATATATATTATATATAATATATATATACTATATATATATATATATATATATATATATATTAAATATATACACATATAATATATGCTTTCCACTATTCTAATTATTAGAAATAATCTACTGCAAACTTTAAATTCTCTGGATATAATGAACTATTTTCGTTTGGAACATAAAAAGATCCATGAAACGATTCGAAATATTTCCCAACTTCACAACTGTTAACTGGAACATGAACTCTCCTTGCTTATAAATCTTTTTCTGCCACGGAATCCTTTGAACTTCCGTCGAATAACAAAACATTATAAAATGTTTGTTGGGTATTCACCGCCCATCCATAATGACTCCGGTTTCATACATTTACAAATAATCCACAATCATTTCTGTTACAAATTTCATATTCCATTTCTTTCTCTTCTTGGGTTTTAATTCTTAACGATTTAGAGCAAGACGTTCCTCAGCACTTTTTTAAAGGTCATTGGCTTCTATTTCAGGATACTTAATGCAAATTTCTAAAAAAAAATTAATGTGCAAATCTTTTAGAAATATAATAGCACATACTAATCTTACAAATAAGTGCCTATTTCCCATATTATTATTCATTTGAGTTCTTTCGCCTTATCCAAATGTAGGATGACTCCAAACTCTTTTAAATAATTAAAGCAACAGAAACATTATAATAGTGTATTTTTCTCTATGATCAATATTAAAATACTGTAGGGTTTCTTCCGTACTATCCAAGGAGTTAGCGAAACTGAGAACAATTATTTCATTTAATACCAATCCTGTCGGTGTAAAACGACAAAGGGAACGAGATTGCACGTTACCACTGACATCATTTACTGTTCTCATTCCGTTCCAAGCCTTTATTAATTCTGTGTTTCCAGAATTTGGAGCTCTCCAAATAATAAGCTTAGGGTTAGATTCATCAATATGTAGGAGAATTCCCAATCGATGGCTGTCTGCTTTGTAAATAAGACAAAGAATGAGTTGGTTCCCCACTTTGGTGTCTTAACACTTTGTCCAAACATGTGGTCTCAGTACCATCATTCTCTAAATTTGGGCGGAAGTTAAGCTTCGTAAATAAAATGTGATTAATGCATTCGAAGATTTCTTTACATTCGTTCCCCGCTTTGGTGTCTTAACACTTTGTCCAAACATGTGGTCTCAGAACCATCATTCTTAAGCATAATTGAACTTCAGCTGCAAGGTTGCTTAATTTTGAAGAGACCTCTTCATATTAAAAAGGCTTATAGTGGAACTCTTAAGGATAAACCCATTTGGCATAAATATAAACTCCTTTCTCCATGATTCGTTTATCAAGTGGAAGTTTAAAAAGCCCATTCAAATCTTCTTAGTATAGAGAATGATTTATAAGAAATAATACATGTTTGGAATAGTAAAGCTTCGTTAAATCTTCCCTTTCATTATATACTATCAGAAGAAGATCATTTAATACAATTAACTTTCCAAACTCACTAAGTTTAAGTAGTTCGAATATTGAACCTTAAAATTGTGGAGTAATGATTTTGTATTAAAATAAAGAATAGCTCAATAAGCTTAAATTTTCTTTGAGGTTATTACTTATGTCAATAGCTTTTTCTGTTTCTTCTTTCCAATTTACTGAAAGTTTACAGTGGATGTTTTTCCAAGCCAATGGCCACCTTCTTTGAAATCTGAGTTTCCATAACTTCTGATTCTCGCAGATATTACTAAATCTTTAACACACTTAAGATAGTGAAGTTAGATCTTCCACCTATATATTAAGAGGGATGTAGGGTCATCATTACATTAGCTTTATGGTATAGTTTTTTTCTGTAGGGGATATTTCCGGTGAACGTGTGTGAAGCATAGTTGTTTGGGAATGAAGAGATTGCTCTTAGGGCTATTTGTTTATGGATGTCTAGTGATGGGAGTTTTTTTGAGGTAGAGGGAAGAAGAGGTATTGTAAATATTTGGGTAGCATAATGATTGCTTGTTTTTCTTTCTTCTTTGTGTAAGGGGCTATTCGAATGTTTAATGTAGAAGGTGGTCTGTGGAGAAGAATATTTTGTAATTAACTGACAAATTAGTCTTTAATGGGAAGAATTTTTGTTTCAGTTCGTATATGATTTTTTTTCATTAGTGCTTTGTTGGAATGGTTTCTAGTTTGTGATATTATTACCGGAGTCTAAGCAAGTGATACGTAATTTAGGAGGGAGCGAATATGCGTATTGTCTGTAGACTATTACGAGTTTCTCTTGGCCAAAGTTTGTTCCACTGTTTTTAGTGCATTTAGTTTATATGTAGCTCTTTACTTGATAATATTAAAGTGGGGCACGAAGAGCATGTGGGTATCGAAGGTTAAACCTAAGTTGGTGGGATATTTGTTGCGAGGAAGTCTATTTGATTGTAAGGTAAATTGTTGGGTAGGTGTTTGATTCTCTTCTGTTCTGGTGAGTAGTATAATAGATGATTTTTTTTTAGGTGAGGCAGTCATTCTATTTATTGTTAGGCATTCTCCACATTGGTTTATGTATTTTTGCAGTTCCCGAGTTGCGTTATTTATGGATGGACTTTGGGTTGTAATAGTTCGGTAGTCGCCAGAACTATTGATTTTAATGTAAGGGGATGTAGGATTAGGTTAGTCATGCATGAAGTGGCTGAAAAGTGAAGGTGAGAGAATGACTCCCTGGAAAACTCCATAATATAATTTAATTGAACGGGAAGAATGATGACTCTGGGTGACTGATTGTGCGACCAATGAGGAAGTTTTTTTTTGTCTTTGATGGGTATATTAGTGTTTAGGATTGGCTTTGTCGATTGAGAGATAACGGGGGATTGTATTAAATCCCTTATTGATATCTTCAAGGAGTGTATGAAAGGATGATCAGGGTTCACACTAAAATTTTGAATTTGATTTCCCTGACTTTCCCTGACCAAATCTGCAAATTTTCCCTGACCAGCGTGTTCGTTATTTTTGGTGTATAAAATATCTATTAATTCATATTGCAGCCTATTTACTCAGTTTATACATTAAATTATTGAAAATTTTACTTTAGAAACTGTTCATCATAGGATGAATTTAAAAAATATTTATTTTTTTTAGTAATCATCCTATACTTACCATAGCCGTCCAAAGCACTCTCTTTTTTTATTTTTTTTCGGCAAAGAAAAACAGTTTTATTTATACAAAAAGAAAATAAATTAAAAAGCTTACATTAATGGATTAGTGAATAGCGTCCACTGTAAACACAAAAGTTATAAATGGGGAGATTAGATTACTTTTTCTCTGCAAGCATTTGAATTTTTTGATTTTATATCGTCTTCTTCTGTTAAAGCCTTCAGTTTTAACATCTTTCTCTGCTCTTCAAGTTTATTGATCTGTTATGGATAATCTTCTTTTTCAACCTTTTTAACTTTCTCTTCTTTTCTTTCTGTTTTGACCTCTTTTGAGATGTTCTTCATATCTCCTATGGGCAGCTCTTTACATTTGTCAACATTTTTTTGAGTGAATGGGAACTTTATGAATACTTTCATTGAAGAATCTGATAGCATTGGGTGCACTGTTCTTTTTGAGAATCAGACTTATGTTCTTTCAGATTCTTCCACTAAAATTGCTTTCATTTATAGAAAACCCTCCTTCCCTGTCCGCATTTCATGCGAAATATCAGTCCTCATTAATTAATTTGCACACAATTCCGCCATAACATTGATTCTCCGGTGCTATAGACGAAAAAAACTCATCAGGTCTCTTAAGGACAATCCCCATCCAAAAATATTTTGAATTTTAAATTACAAGGGTGAATGAGCTTCACTGTAAAGTAGAGTATAGTGCTTTTTCTTTCTCAGCAACAAAATCTGTGATTCGGTTATTGTGTACAATGCCTCTGCATAATCAAATCTTTGGTTTTACCTTGTTTTCTGGCTTGATGAAAAACTATACCTAGGATCCAATGTTGAGAGCCCTTGGACAGGCTTGTAACTTCAGAGGACATCTTTCTAAATATCTTTTCTGTCATTTTGATTTCCAGTCTGGCATTCAAGTTTGTCAATGTAAATCTAATGCAAAAAGCTTAGTTTTTGGTTGAAGGCATTTTACTGGACTTAAGAAATCTTTCCATAATATTAAGTACGAAGACATTGTAAATCTGTTGAACAGAAATGAACCAGGTTCATTGACGTCCAACCTACTGTCCGTTAAGTTAAGTTTTTTTTTTTGGATCAAGTCATTTTAAATAATAATACTAAATACCTTCAACTGCACCAAAATCAAAAATCACTTCGTCAAACTCAAAAAAAAAACACCTCAAAAATTAAATTCCCTAAACGAAAAAGATATAAACAGATTAATCATAAGTCATACAGTCTAAAAACACATCCAATACCAATCACCTTCAATCAGAAGGATGAACTTGGAACAACTTCTACGAACAGAAAAGGAAGAATAGTAGGTAATAGTGAACTAAAAATAGAAAGAAACAGGATAGAAGAAGATTTATGGAATGTCATTCCTAGCCCATCCTTTTCATTCACTTATCAAATACATCTCTCATTTCAAAATTATACAGTAAGGAAAAAAAAAATATATCAAAAATATGTAACTTGGTCCATGGATCATTCTTCATATGTTTGGAAATTTTAAAATTTTCCCTGACTTTTTTGGAATTTCCCTACTTTCAGCATATTTTAAAGTGTTTCCCTGACTTTCCCTGACCAATTTTTTTTCCCTGACTTTCCCTGACTTTCCAGAAAGTGTGAACCCTGATGATGGTAGATATGGTTGAAGCCCGTTAAGATTTGTTTGGTAAATTCATTAAGGAGTCTGGTGGTTGAGCATTTTTTGGCGGAAGTCATGTTATAAGTCTGACATGAGGATGTGTGGTGGAGATTCTGATAGATTAATTTCTCAAATACTTTGGAAGTAATGTGGAGAACAGTGATATGAGTCTGTGGGAAGAGGGTTTTATTTCGGTTTGGTATTTTGAGAATACGTGGGTGGTTGTTATATATATATATATATATATATATATATTATATATTATATATTATATATATATATATATATATATATCTGTATATATATAATAATATATATATTATATGATAAAGGGGAGTTATATAATGTGGGTGATGAAACAGAAGTCCATCATAGTCAATAATTACTTAAATTTGACTTCTGAATGGATATTCTGTTTATAATACCTGGTAAGGCACAATGACACTTGACGATATTCTGTTGATCAATAATAAACTATGGTACTTCTAGGACAGCAATGGTACTAAGGGATATTAATGCGCCCAAACAATAGCAATGGTACTAAGGGTTAGTACCCAGCGGTGACACCTATAAAGAAGTGAGAGAAACGATGTATTTTTAACAAGCCCTGTCAGGTCCATAATGCCTATCCAAGAGGGTGCTATATCTCCTGACGTTGGGATCTAAAACGAATACGTTATGTTCTTCAATGTGCGATGATCCAGGATATCTGCAAATATTAGAACCACATACATAGACACCAGTGTTTTATATGGTTAGCAGACCTATAAAACACTATCATCATATGAACATCTAGTATAAGAAAGAAACCTGGTACTACATTTATCTTACTTTTACACTGTGGTTTTTGATGAATATTTGCTCAGCTCGATAAATGGCGTCAAATTTCAATATGAACTAAATAAATAATCTGGAATCTTTCTTCATTATAAATTTATATATTACCTAATGATAAAGAGAAGATAAAAACATTCGATACTAATTTTAAATTATGGCATCAATATAAATTAGAACGAAATATAACAAAACTACAACAAAATATTTAATGCACAAAAGGTATCCATCGAACGGAGATGGATGTGGACTATATTGAAACGCAAGGTAATTAATAATGGAGCCACCAAGAATGTTGATGGTGAACTCTCCATTATAAATATATATATAAATATAGAGCCACAAAGAATGTTGATGGTGAACTCTACATTATAAATATATATATATATATATATATATATATATATAATATATATATATAATTATTACTATATAATATATATATATATATATATAGTAATATATATATAATATATATATTTATATATATATATATATATATATATATATATATATATATATATATATATATATATATATATATATATATATATAAAAAGGGCGATTTTGTTATATATTATTGAGTCAAAATAAGCCTTGTAATTTGTTGAGGTGTGAAGCTCCATTAATTAAGAATGTTTTTTTTGGAAATATCTCAAGTTTCCTTAATTTTTTTTTATTTCTTGTAAAATTAATTAGGTGTTTTAAGGAAGCCCTGCTTTCTCTTCTTAATATGAAGGTATGACTTTTCCTGTGAATTTTTGCTTAAATTATTTTATGCTCACCTTTCCTAAACTGTCACGACAATTGATTGGTTATAAAAGTATCTTTGATATTATTTCTTCATATTTAGACCCATGTTGGTCATTTGTCCGCGATTTTGATCCATTTTCCTATCGAAAGTGTGGTTATTGCAATATTTTGGCAGACGTCTATTACTTGACGTAATCGTTTATTTTTTACGATGACAAAGCTTTCCGTTGTCTTCAAAGCGATTGTGATATTTTGGAATAGTGTAACATATTTTCGTTTTTGTGCATCAGCTGTGAAATTTATTGTTTTAAATGTTTTAATATTTTGTCAGGATTTGTGATAAAGGTTTTATGTATTTCTGGATGCACCTGCAGTAAGTTAAACTATATTATTTATATATTTTTTTAAAAAACCATTGATTTAATTGAAAGTTTTCCCTAGACATATTTTAAAATCATTTTTTAATATTTTATTTTTTTTAAACAATCCAAAAGTAATTGAGATTTATTTTGTTATTTCTTTTGCTAATATATTTTAGTCAGATAATATTATTTGGTCGAGAGTATTAGCATTAGAACTTTTATCTTAAAGATTTTATTTATATTTCCTTAAAATCCCGAGTAAATGAGAAGTATGTTTAATTCTTTGCTAATAGATTTGGTTGGATAATATTTTTTTTATTATTCAGTCGAGAATATTAGCATGGAATCCTAGGCATTAGTTTTATCCTGACAGTAATAATAATTTTTTTATTTATTTATCTATTTATTTATTTATTTTTTTATATTTTCCTTTATCTTCTTTTGTATAATTTCGTTATTATACAATCGAATATAAAGGATTAGATATTAAAATATAGAGTAGTAGGTATTGATAAAATTATTGTAAAGATATTTCTTAAGATATTTAAATGTTAATAACTTGGAAGAAAGTGCTAATACATTCATTATTTCAACAAGGTATCTACAATAATCATGGCTCAGAACACTACAACCAGCAAGTACAAGAAAAAGGGAATGCAGAGGAAAATGCATGCCTACTAATGTTTGCTACACGCAAGAGTTATCGACAAATCATCAGCACACAAATCCAGTCGTAGGTTGGTGTGGTTCCTGCCGTCCCTTACACCTCATACGACTGCACCATCACATCAAAGGAGAATGATGATAGCTGCCATCCAGAAAGTTCAAGAAGTAGATCACCACCTGCAGCTCCACAATCATTGGGTGCTGATAGAAATTATGCAAATTGGACTACTGATGACCTTAGTTATCATCTCTTTGGTGAGAACGAAGGTTTTGCAATCCATAATGGTTGGGAGCACTTTGTATACGAAGGATTGGATTTGAAGAAAATGTTCAAGAAATTAAGGACAAAGGTTGGCACTCTAGAGGATGTCAAGAAATATTTGCGAATAATAGACTCACTCATTCATATAAGGGGATACTCTTTAGATAAAGGCTTGAAGAACATGAAGGATCCAGCTCAAATTCAACTTATTAATGAAACTGTAAATAAGTTAGGAATCACAAGAAAACAGAACCCAGGACCAGATGATGTCACTCTAGGAAGGATTGCACTGATGATTCCTGCTGCTTTGCCTGATTACATGTTTCAACATGTACATTTAAAGGGAAGACAGTTGATAAAGAAGATACCTCTTGCAGAAAATTGTGGTACTTTTACACCATGCGTGCCAAGCGCCAGCACATATGATCCCTTGTTTTGGTGCGGAGTCTTAAACAATGTATTTTGGGATAATATAACAAACGCTTCACAAACAGGTACCATAAATAACAGATTTAAATTACAAAACAAAGATCAAATATAGGAGTTGGCAAGAGAAGGGAAGAGAGAAACTCTCATGGCTTGGTGGAATATAGGTAATATTAACTTTGTTAATCAATTTACCTGGATTCAACCTCTGCTGGAAGCACTTCAAGAGATGCCGTCAAAAGCTGCTGACCCAAATATCAACATGACCAAATCGCTGCATCAGGATATATTTACAGAAGACGATCTAGAACTACCTGCAGGAGGATTTTCTACAAGAAGAACTGTTATTATTATAATTATGTGTAATAGTATATATGATTTATTTATACATACTGTTATAGGATTGGATCTGTATTAATATTCTATTTTTTAGTATTATTGTGGTTTTTTCTTTTTATATATCATTTGCTGTATCTTCCTTTTACTAAAATCAAAATTATTATAATAATCGGAAATTAACAGGATTTGATACTACAATATTTCGATATTGGAAGTAGTTTTTTTTTATTATTCATTTAATAAATAATTTATATATTAGTGCTATCGCGTATTAATTGAGTCTTTTGCACCAAGGTCATTTTGTCTTGAAATATAAGTATTGGTGTCATATCATTTAGGTTTTTTGATAATAGTCCCTTTCCTTTGTTGCTAGTGGTCAAGAACCGAGCACTTTACGAGTGGCAGAAAAAGTGTTAGTTTCTGCTATTTGGATTATGTCCTTGTTTTTCTTTTATACTACTTGTACCAAATCCAAGTTATCAGATTAGATGTAACTCCAAGGTGTGATTATTCAGAATCTAGGTTAGTTTCATTGTGTGCCACAAATTATATATAATATATATATATATATATATATTACCTATATACCTCACTACTCTATATATATATATATATATAATATATATATAATATATATATATATATATATATATCATATATATATTATATACCCTACCTATATCCAACGATTAACTATACATTAATCTCTATTAAACATAATCAAGAGATCAACGTTTACCACAAATCTTCCAACTTTCTTTGTATCAGAAGTTTGCTCAAATTTAGTATAAAATAGATCCAAACAGTTTATTTTTTATGATATATTGGTGATTGTAATATCATTTGAAATAGTTTTTCCCTGTGATAGGCAAATTTAGTCTTTCATTTAAGATAATTTTTCATAATAATTATCTTGTAGTATTCATAAGTCATCCCTCATACGTAATTTGCACTAAAATCATGTCCTTAAGTGAACCCACATCATACCATAGTTCCACAACTTAAATCTATTGGAACAGGAAAAAGACCACTGAAGACAGAGTTAATTTTTTTTTTTGGAAAATCTATTATTCCTATATTATTCCTATAATTATTCCTATATAGTTAATAGCAATATTTCCTACAAACCCTCCTTTCAAATATATTAATTTTATTATTAATTGTTAGTCTTTTTTCTTAAATATCCGATTATTGTTTTTATTTGAATAATTTGATTATGATCATTATGTTAGTACCTATTATCTAACATTTTTATTCACCTTCTTATCAATATTATTTTTAAGAATAATGTTCCATCGTCTTTTTTAATGAATCTGGCTAACATTCTTTTTAAATTTTAAATTTCAGAGCATCACGAAACGGAAATATCTTTTTTTTTTAATAAATTCACTTCCTCTTTTTTTTTTTTTTTATCAGTTTCACACCACTCACGGGCAGAGCTCTATTCAAAGAGGGGGCGGTTGCACGCCTCACAAATCAACAACTAAAGCAAATTAGCGCAGATGAGCACAAGCAGGCTTTGAAGTGGGGGAAATTTAAAACATGTTGGAAATATTAGGAATTATATAAGCGAAATTTTTACGGACGTTACGCCAAATAATTTGTTTAAAATATAATGTGATGAAAAGGAATGTTAGGACAGCATCACACCAAAGTATCTTGAATACATCATACCAAAGTATCTTGGATACATTCGAAAAACATTAATATGTGGTAGTTGTCTTTTGAAGAATTCGTTCTTTCTTCGGATTGAAGTTATGTTATGAGAGAGTGCGTGCGTTTTAAGAAAAACCCACTCATTGTAGAAATTGTTATTTAGGAAAAATAACTAAGACTTTATTTTGGTAATACTGGGATATTGTTTATATAGTGCGAAGAACTGACTATCAGAAAGTCACTTGAAGTGAAGAAGTTCTATATTACAACGAGAAATTGTAATCTGAAACCCAGAATTTTGGACGAAATCTAGGAAAACACAATAAGATTTACGTGCCGAAGATTAATTACTGTGTTTTTGAAACCACACTTAAATAAGCACGATACAAGAAACCGCGGAAGATTTTTTGAGACTCATATTGTCAGATGAGAATTACGATTGTATACAAAGAAAAATACACTGTCTGTAGTTTTGCTGGATCGGAAGAGATACCCTCGGAAAATATTTTCCTCGGACATTCAGAAGACAACTACATCGTGGTTATTTTTGATTGATCAAGTATTCAAGAGACTCTTTGTGATCGCACTTTAATCGATTTCGACATAGCTTTCTTACTATTATTTTTCTTTTGTTTCAAATTATTACTTTATTAAAAGAATATCGGGAAATGTCCCCGCTTTATTTAACCGCCTGAATTAATTCATGTGACATTTATTGGGGGACTGTGTCCGGAAGAAAAGCTAGTGTGTTAAAAGTGAAATATATGAAGATAAATCAGAACATATTTTTTCTTGGAACTATTTCTCTAAACGAAAAGAGTAAAAATCTATTATAAGTCCATACTAAACTTTATTACGTTTTCGAAAGATGAATTTTGAAGCATTAGTTAAGCTTGCACAAGAGTTAGGTCCGAGTGGTAAAGAAGCCAGAGACTTCATTGCTGAAGAGAACTGCTGAGGCTGCGAGACTCAAAGAACAAAGGGCCTCAGAAAGAGAGGGCGCGAAGGAGGCGGTGGAAAGAGAAGCAATAGATAGAGCGGCGCAGAGACAGCATGAATTAGAACTTAAGAGAATTGAGGTACAAGCGAACAGTACTACTCAACGACAAGGATCAATCGAAAATGACGCTAAGGCGAGAGTCCCAAGATTACCCACATTCTCCGACAATAGTGACGAAATTGATTGTTATCTCGAAAGATTTGAACGGTTCGCGGAGATAAATGAGTGAGATAAAGGAAACTGGGCATCACACTTAAGTGCCTTACTGACTGAAAGAGCATTAGTCGCTTACTTTCGTATACCTAAGGAGGAATCCAAAGATTAAGATAAGTTAAAGAATGCCTTATTATTATTATAATGTGTTATAATTTGACAGAAAATGGATATCGGGTAAAATTTAGAAGCACGAAGGCCTTAAGCGATGAGAGACCTATTCAATTTATAGATCGTTTAAAAAATTACATGCTAAAATGGGTTGCACTATCGGAAGTTAATAAAGACTTTAACGATATTATGGATCTAATTGTCGCCGAACAATTTTTAAATATTTGTCTGAAAGAACTGGCAACCTTCCTGAGGAAAATTAAAGTGGTTAAGTTAGAAATTATAACCCGCGAAACGGAGAATTATCTGTTAGCACATAGTAAGAATTTGTTTACGATAGCCAGTAAAATAGATTCTCTTAAGAAAAAAGAGAAGGTTGTGAATGAAGATCCACACTATCTTCAAAAACAAAGGAATCAAGTAACATGCTTTAAATGTTTAAAAATCGGTCATGAAGCCATCGACTGCCGAAACTATAATTCCATTAAGAAGGATAATATAACTAAAAATTATTATAACAATTGGAGAGAAGGGCCGAAGAGAGCCGCTTCAGCGATTACAAGGGCTACTTGTGAATCACAAAGACGAGTTAAAGATTGCGCGCATAAAGCAAAGCCAAGATGCGAAAGTGAAGACGCTGAGTGTGAGGACGTATTAAAACACGCGGATGCAGATAAAATCACTCTGATGTGCGGAAAGCGAATACCGGTTGTGAGAGTAGCGTGTGTAAAATGTGAAAACGCAAAAACCAACGTTCATTGGGCAAAAATGCCTGTCGTTGAGGGGCAGGTTAATGGTCGAAAAATTGACGTGCCAAGAGACACCGGCTGCAATTGTGTTATAATTAAAAAGAAATTCACGACGTCAGAAGATCAGAGAACTGGAGAAAGAAAACAGCTGTTGATGATGTATAATAAACAATCAGAGATACTCAACAGGTGTGCGAATGAATGTGCCGAGACTGTGCCCTCATTAACACAAATACTCCTGTAACACGTCTCGTTGCTCTTGATGACGATCTGTATGATCTTATCATAGGGAATATACCTGGAGCGAAAAACGCTGAAGACCCCTGTGTTCAAGACGAAGGGTCACGCGCGTGCTGAATGGATAACGTGCAAAAGGAAATGAGTGGATTTGTTGACGAGACGGTGAAGGATCCCATCGTTATCACTGAAAATTCAAGTGATCAAATCGAGAGACCCATACAGTGCGGACGTACAACGAAAGATCCAGTGGAGCGAAGCGAATAAACCAGAATACAAATGGTACTACGATCTAACAGGAAGAGAAAAGGGATACAGTATGTGAAGCTCAAGAGATAAGTGAAGATGAAATCACGCGTGAAAAGTTCATAGAGTTACAAAGGGGAGACGAGACGTTAAATAGGTGTAGAGCTCTATGTGATTTAGAGAGTAAAGAGGAAAGACGGTCGTACTATAACATAAAAGGAGTACTGTACATATGTAAGCGGGAGAAAGATGATATAAAGGATCATCAGATTGTAGTACTTAAAAGATTAAGGAAAAGACTCATGCTCATGGCTCACCATAGCATTATAAAAGGGCCACTTGGGTAAAAAAGGACCGTCGGATAAGATACTTAACGGACGTTTCTATTGGCCAGGGATTGAGCGAGGACGATATACGTTTCTGTCCAATCATTACGCGATCATATGCCAAAAGACGTTCCCAAGTAAAGTAACCTAAAGCGCCACTAATAAAGGTCCCGCTCATTGGAACGCCGCTTAAGCGAGTAGCCATTGAGTTAATTGGACGGATAGAAGCGCAATCACAGGAAGGACATTAATTCATACAAATTAATAACTGACTTGGGACCTTATTATGGAGAGAAGTTTGCCAATGCCGGGATTACTCTGGCAAACTAGTTGATTTCTAAATTTATTCACTATGAAAGGGATAGGTTTTAATTTATTCCCTTCATCCTTCGAACTCTAGACTGCCCTCCAATAATAGCTGGGAGGATATGTTAGGCTGTCGAGTTTTATGCACAAAAGTTCGGCAGTAGAGTAATTTGATTAATTTAATGCCCCTTTCATAGTGGAGCAATGATCAATGACTTATAAGTGTTGAAGGAAGAGTTTGGTGTCCATTGCTCACCATAGTTTAATTCTGAGAGGATTGTTTATATCAGAGGGAGCTCTTCGTTAGAATTTTTGAGAGCATCTGAATATGTGAAATTTTAAATCG
>JABUQX010077685.1:62500-68256 GCA_015478945.1 Trachelipus rathkii | reverse complement strand
TCGAAGGCTATCATTTCTTAATTTCTCTCCAACAATTTCAGAACAAGTCAGACTGTCGGTTACGATATCAAGAGCCGCAAATTCTTTCGAAATTGCACATGAGGAAATTAAAATATGCTGCTGCCATTGGCAAAACCTAACTTTGTGTACAGGAATTTCCAATTCTTATAAACTTAAAAACAAAGACTGTAATATACAAAGACTGCATCCAAATTGCTTCGACATCAAATAACCTTAATTTTAATGATGCAAAAATGAAACAAAATGTTTTCAATGAAATTCTCTTGTTCCCTAATATGATGATTAATTGGCAGTTATTATTTTTATTTTTCATTCAATATTTTTCTTTTGATTATTTTGTTTTATTTTTTAAAGTTAATTTATAATCTATAACTGTATAATACATACATACTTTTCAGCTTGGATCATTTTAGCCTCAATACAAATGGAACAATGAACTATTTTCAATTTGTGCTCTTTGTATTTTTCGAATTTAGGGGAGTTCTTTTTTACCTTCCTCGTTGCCTGGAGGTGAGGTGCGTAACATACACCGGAATCAGAATTGTTGAATAGAAGAGCATGACGTAAGTCGAAAGGAAAGCCCCCCCACATACTCTCCCCTCATACCTTTAAGTGAGAGCCCGTCCCAGTCAAAAAATCTACCCTAGGGTTTCACAACATCACGACAGACGCCCCACTATGATATCTCGTCAATGTAAGGGTTCATCCCCTGGGCGAGATCCACAACCGTTCCCCTCACAAAACCGCCATTCACTCCAATTATGTACCTTTCTTGTCGCCTTTGCCAAACTCTCATTCCTTTCCTTCAAACACTCCTTTATTGACTCAGTCCAGCCTAGTACACTCACCACTTTACACCCGCTTAACCAACCCACTATCTTCCATACTTTCCATATGACCAAACCATCTTAATATACATTTATACTCATTCATGCCTTTCTTCGTACCACTCATTTTATAAATTCTTCTCACAGCTAACACACCCCTAAGATTATCCATCTGAAGAGACTGAACCTTTGAACTTTACCTTTTATTCCACACCATAGTTCCACTACTATACATTAACAACAGTATCAGAATACCCTCATGCAGATCCCTAGCGCAATCAAGGCATTGTCTCTCTGCATTCACCAAGGATTTAATTGCACCAGCCACCTTCCTACCATTAACAACTTTCCTACTACACTTTGCATTATCTGTTCCATTTTGATCCAACGTATAGCCTAAATATTTAAACTCAGATACTTGATCCAATTGCTCATAATCCAACATGATTTCACACTACGGGCCTTCCTCGCCCATTTCCACCACCTTAATCTTATCTACATTTACTTTCAAACTACTTTCACACATATTGCCAAACCCGTCTATCAATCCTCTCAATCTTTATTTAGATTCTCCACATAAAACCAAATCTTCTATCTTCTGATTACAAAAATCAAGTCATCTTCCCCCATTCCCCATCAGTCTAACCCCCATTTCTTGCCACCCTTACTCTTTATTTTTTCATCTTTCCATCCATATGCAAGTTAAATAGCTATGGAGACATAAGACATCCTGCCCCACTCCACTATTAATATTAAACCATTCACTCTCTACTCCATTTATTCTTGCATACGCTTCACTATCGACATACATACTTTTGATTCCATTCAGAAGCCTGCTACCAACACCATATGTCACTAATACCTATCACAGAGCTTCCCTTTTAATCCTGTCACACTCCTGTTGTAAGTCCATAAAACCTAAATACAATTTGTCCTTCTCACTCATTTTCTTCAATGTAAAAATTTTATATACACATCTTTCCACTTCTAAATTCACCTTGTTCTTCAACTATCAGCCCCTCAGTCACTCGACGTACACCTCTACTAATTTTAAATTCACCTTCTTCAATTATCAGTCCCTCGGTTACTCGACGCACTCTTTCAACCAAAATATCAGCATATATCTTCCCTATGACACTCAATAAACTAATTCCTCTATAGTTTCTACAGTTTCCATAATCTCCTTTACCCTTATATAATGGTACTATCACTGCTCTCCTCCAGCTCTTCGGAACTACACCCTCCACAAACGCTTGTCACACAACTTCCACATCCAGTCAACCACAATCTTGCCTACATTCTTGATCATTTCTCCAGTAATTCCATCTATACCTGCTGATTTACTATTCTTCAACTTTCTCACTCTACCTATTACCTCCTCCCCAAAATGCCTACGTATTACACCATCAAACCCACACACATTCACTATCATCTCTTCATTACTGCCAGTGTTATGCAGATTTTATAAAATTTTCCCAATCCAAATTTTCTTAGACAAACTCACTTTCTTTTAATTAATCACAACTCATTTCATCAATGAAGATTCCCCTTACCCTCTTTCTTAGCCTCTCGTACTTCCTTCCAGAGAAGTTTCCTATTCCATTGTAAGTCTTCATTTATCCTTCTTAACTACTCATTTACCTCATTTTTTTTTCTCTTACGTATGTGCTTTTAGTCTTCTTTTTTCCCTCATATATTTCCGTACACATTTCTTTCAAAACCTCATCATTGGCTTTTAGCTTATTCAAACGCCTCTTATTTACTTTTGACCTCTTGTATCACCTCTTCATTCCACCACTCACTATTGACTTCTTTCTTCCTATTTTAGCACACCCACATTCTTCTTTTGCACAACTAACAAAGGCTTCCTTCATTTTCGGCAAGATTTTTTCAGTTTGGTCTTGTTCACATTCAACTGACTTATTTGCTTTCCTTATTTAGTGTAATTTAATTAAGAAAAATATTTGTGTACCATTTTCCCATAATTTTAAAAGCAATTAGTTTGTTTTCCCTCAGTTTCAAGTCTAGGGGTAATATCGTTGCACACATAGCTATATATTATGAAGTAATGTCCCAGACCGCTGGTTTAACCATTCCTAATTAATATTCTTAGGTCAGTAAAACTGAGTAGACCATTAGTTTTAAAATATAATTCTCATTTATATTGTGTATCTAAAAAATCAAAAATGATGCATAAAAGCATTTTAGGTAAATTTTATATTCATAAAGTTTTTATGGATTTCATAAAATATGTTTTGAAAAAGCTCTAAACAAAAGGTATAATATAATCCACCAGGCTGACTATAAGGAAGGCACTGGTTCTCGAGTTTATTTTTTGTCAGAGGACTCATTTATATGCTAAAAATTATTAATGAAAACCCTCAATATATATATATATATATATATATATATATATATATATATATATATATATATATATATATATATATATATATATATATATATATATATATATATATATATATATATATATATATATTATCTCATTTATCTTATCTTCATCTACCTAGCATTTTCCAGACTGGGGAGTAGGTGCGTGCCATGCACGGAAACAGAAAAAGTAGTAGAGAATATGACACAAGTCGAAAAGAAAGCCCAGTCTTACCGCCCCGTCTATACCGTACCTGTTAGTGAGAACTGATTGCAGTCAGAAAATCCACCCTAGAGCTTCACTGGACCGCGGCGGGCCCTCACTATGGCATATCGTCATCCTCACAAAACCCCGCCATTCACTCCTATTACGCACCTTTCTTCTCGACTCAGCCAAATTCACATTTCTCTCTTCCAGACATTCCTTTACTGATTCAATCCACTTTTTCTTCGGTCTCCCAGCAGGTCGATTCCCAACACACTCACCACTATACATCCGCCTAACCAACCGACTATCATTCATCCTTTCCACATAACCAAACCATCTCAACGTACTTTCATTTATTCTCTCATTTACCCCTTTCTTCACACCACACAACTCTCTAATACGTTCATTCCTCATTTTATCAATTCTTCTCACACCTAACACGCCCCTAAGTTGTCCATCTGAACACATTGAACTTTAGATCTATACCTCTTATTCCAGACCATAGTCTCACTACTATACATTAACACAGATAACAATATACCCTCATGTAAGACCCTAGCGCACTCACGCACTCAAGACTTAGTCCCTTTACATCCACCAACGATTTAATTGCACCAGCCACCTTCCTGCCATTCACAACCTTCCTACTACACTCTGCATCATCCGTTCCCTTTTTATTTAACATATATCCAAAATATTTAAACTCAAACAATTGTTGCAGCTGCTCTCCATCTAACATAACCACACCGAAGACTATCCTCACTCACAACCATAATTTACTCTTATCTACGTTTACTTTCAAACCCCTCCTTTTACACACCATCCACTAATCCTCTCAAACTCTCTTCAGATTCACCACACAAAACCAAATCATATGCATATACTAGATAGGGCACCCTCCATTCTTCATCATTCTAACTATTTCCTGCCACCCCCATCTCTAATTATTTCATAACGCCATCCATATACAAATTGAATAACCAAGGAGACATAACACATCCCTGCCTCACTCCGCTATTAATATTAAACCAATCACTTTTGACACCATTTATTCTTACACACGCTTCACTATCGTCATACATACTTTTGATTCCATTCAGAACCCTACCGCCAACACCATATAATACTAGCACCTGCCATAGGGCTTCCCTATTAATCCTATCATACGCCTGTTGCAAATCCATAAAACCTAAATACAATTTATTCTTCTCCCTCATTTTTTCTGTCATTTGTTTCAATGTAAAGATTTGATCCACACCCTCTACCACTCCTAAACGCACCTTGTTCTTCACCAATCAGTCCTTCAGTCACGACGCACTTTTCGACTAAAATACCAGCATATATCTTCCCTACAACACTCAATAAACTAATTCCCCTAAAATTCCTACAGTTCCCTTTATCTCTCTTATCCTTATATAAGGGTACTATTACTGCTCTCCTCCAATCCCTCGGAACTATACCCTTCATAAACGCTTTATTACACAACTTCCAAATCCAATCAATCACTATCTCGCCTCCGTTCTTCATCATTTCACCAGTAATTTCATCTATACCTGCAGATTTGCCATTCTTCAACTTTCTCACTCTACCCATTACCTCCTCCTTGCTAATGACTTCATCCCCAAAATACCTATTCCTTCTTGCACCATCAAACCCACACACATTCACTATCACCTCTTCATTACTGCCAATATTATACAGATTCGAAGTGTTCTTTCCACACTCCCCTCACATCCATTTCATCAGTTACAAAGCACCATCCCTATTCATTATTCTAAGCAGGTTCCCCTTATTCTCATTCTTAACCTTTCACGCTTCCTTCCAGAAGAGCTTCCTATTTCCTTCTAAGTCCCCA
Source organism: Trachelipus rathkii (assembly GCA_015478945.1). Lineage (NCBI taxonomy): Eukaryota > Metazoa > Arthropoda > Malacostraca > Isopoda > Trachelipodidae > Trachelipus > Trachelipus rathkii. The sequence continues at coordinate 62,954 of JABUQX010077685.1, read as the reverse complement.
TTCATCCTCCTTCCAAACTGTTCATTTACCTCTTCTTTTCTCCTACGTATGTACCTTTTAGTATTTCTTTTTATTCTTATATACTTCCAAACATCTTTCTTTTGAAACTTCATCATTGGCTTTTAGTACATTCAACCACGCTTCTTTTTTACTTTTAACAACTTGCATCACCTCTTCATTCCACCACTCACTGTTAACATTCTTACTTCCTACTTTAGCACACCCACATACTTCCTTGCACTACTAACAACTGCTTCCTTCATTTGCTCCCAAATTTGTTCAGTTTCAACTTGTTCACATTCAACTGATATACTTGCGAGTGCTTTTAGATACTTATCCTTATTACCGGGCGCGGCGGCTCGCTGCTAATTCTGCGTGCTTCGCCCGTATCACCTTCCTCACCAACCAAACCGCCTCTGGCATAGAACAACATAATGATCCGATAATCCCATTC
>JABUQX010077685.1:42500-57500 GCA_015478945.1 Trachelipus rathkii | reverse complement strand
ATTAGAATCACCTCAGTTACTTTTACTAAGTTGCACTTTGATCCTTTAGATCCTTGAATATTCTTCTTCAAGTAAAATAAGGCAAAAAAACCTCAATACAATCTAAGAGTCCAAAAGCACTTATAATGGAAATTATGCCACTTCACAATATATTTATCCAACAAAAATTCACTTATTATATCTTATCTTCAATGCATTTTTAAAATCATAAAATAATAATTATTTTTCTCATTTTTGAAAAAAAAATTTTCAAATTCAAAAAGTTAATCTTTTGTAGAGAACTTTTTTTCATAAAATTTTCTTTTTCTTCACTTTAGCTAAGATTCCCAGCTGTTTTCCTTCTATATCTTCTGTTTATATATATATATATATATATACTATATATATATATATATATATATATGACTATATATATTTATATATATATATATATATATATATATATAAATAATATATATATATATATATATATATATATATATATATATATATATATATATATATATATATATATATATATATATATATATATATATATATATATATATATATATATATATATATATATATATATATATATATATTTGAAAGTTCGTATTTCACGTGCATAGCCCTATTTTTGGAGGGGAACTACTCTAGGTAATTGCTACCTAGGATCCGAACGAGGAATCGAACCCTGAACCTTTGCCTCGCAACTCAGCCGTTCTACCTTTGGGCCAATGTAGCGGCATGTACTTGTCGAATGACATTTGATTATTTACACTCGATTTTTATATAATAAATGAAATTGTGGAAATTTTGATTTGTTCGCATCATTTCTTTAGTGAAATTGGAATTTTTAATGAAGTCGGAGTGGTGATAATATTTAATTAATTATTTTTTTTTCTTTACAGGCAAAGGAGAAATCACACCAATAATTCCAAGTTATGTTTCCGGTCAATTTACACACAAAATTGAAATAAACCGCCAAGAAGGGGGCTCTGGAGGTCAGCTTCGTAGTGTATTACTTGAAAATTTTAAGGATAATATTTTGTAAGTATTTACTCATAAGCTGCTTTTTATTATATTTACTATTTTTTTTATGTCTATTTCATTTATGTTACATCTGTATTAAAATACTCGGATTTTATCTACATGTTTTTCACATCTGGCAATTTAATTGTGTAATATCTGTTTATTTAATATATATTGCGTACTATTTTTTATTGCCAATTACTAACTTTTATTTAAATTATTTCTGTATTGCTTCTCAGTAATTTTTGTGTTTAAAGGAACTAAAAAAAAGTCTTAAGTTTATCAATAAGATGCAGAATATTACTTATTTTTTTTATATGGCGAAGGGTGTTGTCAACCTTCAAATTCATTCCCTCTACTTTCTACCCTATTAACTAATTTTATTTTTACTTTTAACCTATATTGAACTGTTTACCGTTAGGAATTAGAATTACTGTTCGAAACATTAAGGCTGTTAATTTTTCTTCATTCTTGATGTTGTTGTTGTTTATAACGTGTATGAAGAAGCAAGGGTGTTATAGTTTTATTTTAATTATTTAGTGCAATAATTTTGTGTGTATTTGCTATCTGGAAACCTTCACAATTCTTGTAGTATTCTTGTAAGCTGCCACACAAATTGAACAGCAAATTGACGAGAATTGTACATTAAGCTTGGTATTTCTAGATTGATTAGTTGTTGTTAACCAACTCTTCGAATGTGAAATAATTTTGTATGCATGTTTTTTTAAGGTTAATTTTTTTCCATTTTAAAGTATTTGACTTTGATAATTAATGAAAGAGACGTTTTTGAAAACTTTTGTATATATCAGGGCTGCAGAGCCGGTAATTTTTTTTGGCCTGCTCCAACTCCAGAGTCATAGTATATACTATAAAGATTAGGCAAGTCTTGGTGAGATATCATGCAACCGATGATAGTTTAATAGGATTCCAAGGTCAAAGCCAAACTGTCCAACTTATCATTTGCTTTTAAAGGAAAGAATACAACACCTTCGATTCTTAACTTAGAATCCGCTGTGAAGTGACCAACTCTGACTTCGCTCCTCAACTTCTTTCTTTCTCTTTCCTTCATTTCCCACAGATGGGAGTAGGGTGCTTAACATGCGCGTAAATGGAATAGTTCATTAGAAGAACATGACGTAAGTCGAAAGGAAAGAAGATACATTTTATGAATTGCGTTCCGTTTACTTTATGACAAGGCTGTAGAGTTGGAGGTTAAATTTTTTTTCATTGTATCAACCTCTCTAATATCCACTATGCAAATTCAAGTTTATCACCTCAACTTCAGTGATGCCATTGATGAATGAATTTATTGTTTAATAGCTTTCATAACTCACTACAGAAATTACTTCTGAAAAAATGTCATCAAAAAAAAATTTGGGAACCAGATCTGATGACCAAGAAAGGAAAAATTCTACCAAGTTTATTGTAACTGAAACTATGAAATTTCATTTGGCATCGTTATTTTGACTTTATTTTGACAATAAACTAAAAATTGAAGGCAAAAATAAAGTTGATTCTAATAAAAAAAAAAAAAGAGCTGCAGATGAAGCTGATCTTCTAAAATTTTAGAAGATAAATGAAAAATATTTTTTAGTAAACCTGCTCGCCGTTACCTAGCTTGTTCACCTAGCAGCTTCCTGAGCGAATACTTAAGTGGCCCTAGTATTTGTAAATGATGAGAAGCTTAATATACTTAATGATGAAAATGCAGAGAAATTTCGATTTTTGGAAATACTACTTCCTCTTAATAAGGTTTAAGTATTAAATAGGTTTTTCTTTACTCATAAATAAGTAGTAGATATTGAAGAGAGCGAATTATGTGTTGCATGACGAGTGTGACCCTCATTCCGCTTTACTGAAAAAGCGTTGAACGAGGCAAAAGTCTATCTTTTCCGACACTTCTTCTTCTTTGTGGTATTAGTAATTACAGAATGTTTACCGGCACAGAATTATTATTGAGTATCTCAAATATTTAATTAATGTGTAATCCCCTTTTGTCATTAAAGTTTTAAGATTTAATATTTGTTTAGACCTTTATATAAAAAAAATATTGGAGATCCATATCCGAATCCTCGAAAGTTGAAATTCTAACTAGACATTTCTGATAACTAGCCGTTAATCTGATTATTTAACATTGGTTAGTTAATTTTTCAGGATGTTATGGTTGCCTTAAGTTTAAGATAATGATAGTGGTATCTGTATCGGTACTTGGTATTGACAATTTTGTAGTATCTGAACTTGGTATTGAGTTTTATAGTATCAGTAAAGAGTTTAGTATCTCTCCATTCCTAATCTTTAATACCTCGCATCTGCTTTAATGTCCGTATTTCTTAGTTGGTTTTCAATTAAAGAGTTTAAATAAGGGTTTCTGACTCTGTAAACTTCGCAATTGCAAGATCTCAAATTAACTTTAATTTAAACCTGTCTGATTTACATAATTGCTCAAAATTTGCCGATTCGGAAATTCCTTTTATTACGAAAAATTTTACTGGATAATTACTTTGAACATTTGAAAGTAATTTTGGTTATTATAAAACAATTTTCTTCACTAAAATATATTTTGTAATACTTAAAATTTTAAAAAGTGAATTTACTTGATATCTTTTAAGGAGCTTAGTCAAGTATTAATATCAGTAAATCAGCATTTTTAGTTTCGGTACAGGGTATCGGTAAAAATCTGTCTATATCAAACACTGTAATATAATAATACTGATAGCTTTATATGTTATCAATATCTGGTACAGACCAATTTGAGTAGTTTGGTATCGACATCGGTAAAAATTTTGGTACGTTCCGTCCCTAATGTTTTTTATATTTTTTTATCATTTTTATAAAAGAATTTTAGCTTCGAGGGACGAAGGCGGAGAGACGGAAACAGTTTTGTGTTCAGAAAAGCACGTGACAGGATTCCTTTCAACCATCGTCGCTCTTCCCTTCAAAACTCAGTTTGCCATTTCAAAATTAGAAAAGGTTTTTATTCATTGTTCTTTTATTATTTTTATTTATTTTTTATTTTATTTTTATTCATTCTTGTGCCTCTTGATTGAATTTTTATTTTTATTTTACGTATTATTTACCGTTTTGCAAAGATTATTTTAATAATAATAATAATAATAATAATAATAATAATAATAATAATAATAATAATAATAATAATAATAATAATAATAATAATAATAATAATAATAATAATAATAATAATAAAGTATCCCAGTGGGGGTAGGGGAAGAATTCCCTCACTGTATGTCCTGCGTGTCGTAGGAGCCAACTAAAAGGGCAGTGATAGCTTGGGTTAGGGCCCCGCTATCACGTATTAATACTCTTAGAATGCTCATACATGCCTCGGATCCGGTGCATGTTTGCGCGTCCCACCCCCAGTTTTTGGGGGATCCAAGGGGAGGTTAATAATAATAATAATAATAATAATAATAATAATAATATAATAATAATAATAATAATAATAATAATGAAGCTACACCAGCGGAATACTGTTCTGAATCTTTTTTTTTAAGTTTACACCTCACGGGCTTAGCCCTATTCTAGGAGGGGAACTTCTCTAGGTAATTGCTACCTATAGGATCCGGACTAGGGATCGAACCCGGGTCCTTGCCATGCGACTCTCTCTCGCTACCGATTGAGCAACGGTAGGTAGAGACAAATTTACAGCAGATTGCCTCCCACACCACCTGACACGCCCATAATTAAACAAATTCACTCAGTTAACCCAAGAAACGATCACAGCATACCAAAACGATACCATACTCCAAGCACGTCTACCCGAAACACGGGTATTTCTGTCAAGTCTCCGCTCTGGGCACTACCCCCCTCCCTCTTCAGGAATACAAATTTAATTATTTCAAAGATCCTTTCCCCTACTGTCAAAGATGTAATTCTCAAGCAATTGACAACATAAAACGTCTCATTATAGATTGCCATGCTTTAGCGAACATTAGACGCAATTTCATTATCCTTAAGTTAACAGATTTCTGAACTCATCTGGCATTGGTGGCGACAAAGTAAAAAAAAATAAGTATTTTGAGTTAGGAAACCAACACTAGAGACAACTCCTAAACGAAACGGAAGAGGTGGTAAATACCATGGAATAGTTTTATTTTTTATGGGATGGCAAAAATGGCTTCGCTACTTAGGGATGGGGATTCTGAAAGGAGAAACTGAAGATAGGCCTCAGAAATACGGTATTTAATGCAGGGAGTAACTAGGAACGGAAATCCGTTAGAGTATAATAGCTAACCATGAAATGGTGATTAAAGATGAGTGTGTGGAAGTGACAAAATGAACTTATGTGGGCGCTCTACAGACATATAATGGCTGTACCTGAAATTATTTAAGCAAACCCTAAAGGACCACCTTTCTGTGTGGATTATAAGGTAAGAGGAGAATCAGTTTGACAGAAGGGGGCTGAACGCTACCAACAAGTATGACAATTCGCCTCAAAATATTGGATGATAGTCGGTTGCAGGAATAAGAACATTTGTCAGGGCCAAGGGAAGTAGGTTAACCTATTGTAATGATTTATGGCGTTATAAGTCTTCCTGTCAGCAAGTTCAATGCCAGGGATGTCTGTGTGATATGGGGCCCAGCAAAAATTCAAATTTTTTAACATGTTTGGAGAAAATGGAGAAACCTTTGGATGACAGAGACCAGGGGATTTGTGGTTCACCAGTCCTGAAGTGCAAGAAGCGCACTTCGGGAGTTGGAGAAGATCGTACATGTTGCATCCCTGTCGTGGGTTACAATTCCAGAAATCTCGAGTCAGCGTCAGCAATCGGTCGTGAATATTGATGGACACCTGGGAGCGTATGGGTGGGTGTATGATTTTGGAAGCCGGCTTAAACACGCACACCAGTTGTTCCAGAGCCATTGGTGTACAAGGGTAGTCCTGCATCGAGTTCGATATGGGTGTGAAATGATGCGATGGGAAGAGCTGGGTGTATGCGTATTTAATGAGGGATGACATTGCCAAACAAATCTGTGAGGACGGGTGCAACCACAATGAGAGTTGATATCTGATATATGGTAAGACAGCTAGCAAAAGAAGAGTAGAAAGTTGAAGATGGAAGTAGCAACCGATGCAGAAGGCTAACAGTCAAACAGTGAGCACGTCAGGTGCTCTCTACACAGGTACAAGGGCATCACTTCAACCTCAATTTCCAAATTTATCTATGGTGACGACTAGAAGGCACTGGTTGCAATTTTCATACCGTCTTTTTGGGTGGGGTCGAGAAGGGAAGGTAGGATGTAGAGGCCAAGCCATATACAGCGCATCCATAATCCGACTGGCAATATACAGTACAACCTTAGTAAAATTTTGACTGAAGGACAATGAATAATCGAAGCTGGGTCCTCCCAGCACCATAAGTAGTGGAGGTAAGATGACGTAAAAGATCCAGGTAACGATGGTAGGAGATTGAGATTGTGAATATAGGGTAAGTAGTAAGTTGGTCATCAGAGATCAGGCCTAGGATGTGGCCTCGAGAGTAGGACTGGATAGGTGAATTATACAGAATCATTGCGGGAAGATGTATTTAGGCATGTCTCTTCATGGTCGTCGTCGCCATCATCATCATCATCATCATTCAAGACTGGAGATAAGGTGCGTAGCATGCACTGGGAACAGAAGAGTAGTAGAAGAATATGACGCAAGTTGAAAAGAAAGCCCAGCCTTACCGCCCCTTTATACCTTTTAGTGAGAACTCGTCGCAGTCAGAAAATCCACCCTAGAGCTTCACGTAATCGCGAAAGACCCTCACTATGGCATCTCGTCAGTGTAGGGTCCATATCTTGGCCCAGGTGGGCCACAACCATATCCCCCTCACAAAACTCCGCCATTCACTTCTTTTATGCATTTTTCTTCTCGCCTCGGCCAAACTCACATTTCTATCCTCCAGGAATTCCTTTACTGACTCAATCCACTTTTTCTTCTGTCTCCCAGCCGGTCGATTCTCAGCACACTCACCACTATACTTCCGCTTAACCAACCATCATCCATCCTTTCCACATGACCAAACCATCTCAACGCACTTTCATTTATTCTCTCATTTATCCATTTATTCACACCACACAACTCTCTAATACGTTCATTCCTCATTTTATTAATTCTCACACCCAACACGCCCAAGATTGTCGATCTTAACACATTGTACTTTAGATCTATACCTCTTATTCCAGACCATAGTCTCACTACTATACATTAACACAGATAATAACATACTCTCATTAAGACCCTAGCGTACGCAAGACTTAGTCCTTTTACATCCACCAAGGATTTAATTGCACCAGCCACCTTCCTGCCATTCACAACTTTGCATCATCCGTTCCCCTTTCATCCAACATATACCGTAAATATTTAAACTCAGACTTGTTCCAGCAGCTCACCATCTAACATAACTTTACACCGAGGACTGTCCTCACTCACAACCATAACCTTATTCTTATCTACGTTTAATTTCAAACCCCTCCTTTTATACACCCTGCCAATTTTCTCTACCAATCCTCTCAAACTCTCTTCAGATTCACCACACAAAACCAAATTATCGCATATAATAGGTAGGGCACCCTCCACTCTCTTCCATTCTCCATCATTCTAAGACCATACCCTGCCACCCGCATCTCTAATTCTTTCATAACCCCATCCATATACAAATTGAATAACCAAGGAGACATAACACATCCTTGCCTCACACCGCTATTAATATTAAACCAATCACTTTCGTCCATTTATCTACACACGCTTCTTATATATATATATATATATATATATATATATATATATATATATATATATATATATATATATATATATATATATATATATATATATATATATATATATATATATATATATATATATATATATATATATATATATATATATATATAATTTCCAGGAAAGTTTGGGATATTCTAACCCATAAATCCTTCCCCTAAAATTGAAAGAAGCTGTAGAAGCCGTTAAGAACCTTGTGGGACTCCCCTACCTCAGATTAGCAATGAGACACAATGGAACGTTAGGTAAGAATTGATTGGGTAGCAGGGAGAAGGTATTTTGTAAGTATTTTTTTTTTTTAATATTTTTACTTTTTTTATTTTTAAGAACGATAGCAATAACAAATTTTCTTTATTTTAAGAAGATTCAACGAAAAATGACTTGTGCCCACATTATACCTTATGAAAATAAGTATAATAGAGGGTAGTTTCAATCTAAAGTCTCTGACATATTTATATATTTAACTTATTTCTTACCTAATATATATATATATATATATATATATATATATATATATATATATATATATATATATATATATATATATATATATATATATATATATATATATATATATATATATATATATATATATATATATATATATATATATATATATATATATATATATATATATATATATATATATATATATATATATATATATATATATATATATATATATATATATATATATAGATTGCATCAAGTGACTGAAGGACTGATTGGTGAAGAACAAGGTGCGTTTAGGAGTGGTAGAGGATGTGTGGATCAAATCTTTACATTGAAAACAAATGATTGAGAAAATGAGGGAGAAGAAGAATAAATTGTATTTAGGTTTTATGGATTTGCAACAGGCGTATGATAGAATTAATTAATATGGAAGCTCTATGGCAGGTGTTAGTGATATATGGTGTTGGTGGTAGGCTTCTGAATGGAATCAAAAGTATGAATGACGATAGTGAAGCGTGTGTAAGAATAAATGGTGTCAACGGTGATTGGTTTAGGATTAATAACGGAGTAAGACAGGGTTGTGTTATGTCTCCTTGGTTATTCAATTTGTATATGGATGGGGTTATGAAAGAATTAGAGGTGGGGGTGGCAGGAAATGGTGTTAGAATGATGGAGAATGGAGATGAGTGGAGGGTGCCCTACCTATTATATGCGGATGATTTGGTTCTGTGTGGCGAATCTGAAGAAAGTTTGAGAGGATTGGTAGAGAGATTTGGCAGGGTGTGTAAAAGGAGGGGCTTGAAAGTAAACGTGGATAAGAGTAAGGTTATGGTTGTGAGTGAGACTCCTCAGTGTGAAGTTATGTTAGATGGTGAGCAGCTGGAACAAGTGTCTGAGTTTAAATATTTAGGGTATATGTTGGATGAGAAGGGAACGGACGATGCAGAGTGTAGTAGGAAAGTTGTGTATGGCAGGAAGGTGGCTGGTGCAATTAAATCGTTGGTGAATGTAAAGGGACTAAGTCTTGAATGTGCTAGGGTCTTACATGAGGGTATGTTGTTACCTGTGTTATTGTATAGTAGAGACTATGGTCTGGAATAAGTATAGATCTAAAGTTCAATGTGTTCAGATGGACAATCTTAGGGGTGTGATAGGTGTGAGAAGAATTGATAAAGTGAGGAATGAACGTATTAGAGAGTGGTGTGGTGTGAAGAAAGGGGTAAATGAGAGAATAAATGAAAGTATGTTGAGATGGTTTGGTCATATGGAAAGGATGAATGATAGTCGGTTGGTTAAGCGGATGTATAGTGGCGAGTGTGTTGGGAACCGACCGGCTGGGAGACCGAAGAAAAAGTGGATTGAGTCAGTAAACGAATGTTTGAAGGAGAAAAATGTGAGTTTGGCAGAGGCGAGAAGAAAGGTGTATAACAGGAGTGAATGGCGGGGTTTTGTGAGGGGGTATGGTTGTGGCCCACCTGGGCCAGGGATGAACCCCTACATTGACGATCTACCATAGTGGGGGTTCGTTGTCCCATGAAGCAGTAGGATGGATTTTCTGACAGCGATGAGTTCTCACTAGTAGGTAAAGGGGGCAGTAAGGCTGGGCTTTCTTTTCGACTTATGTCATGTTCTTCTACTGCTTTTCTTTTCCGATGCACTTTGCACCTTACTCCCATTCTTGGGAAATAGAAGGAAGATGAAGAAAGAAAAAGATATATATATATATATATATATATATATATATATATATATATATATATATATATATAAATATATAAAACTATATATACATATATATATATATATATATATATATATATATATATATATATATATATATATATATATATATATATATATATATAATATATATATATATGGGTATAGAAAGGAGGAAGAGGAACGACAGATCTCTGTGTTTACACTAATGGATATTATGGAAAATGATTTAGAAACAATAGTTTTATGTTGCGTTTATTGATCTGCAAAAGGCTTTTGATTCTGTACCGGGGAGACTATGGAGAGTCATGGAAGAAAATTATGGAGTATGGAGTGAGTGGAAGATTGAAGGAAGCAATAATAAGTATGTACGAAAAATGTAGATTTGTAACATCAGAACGGAGTGAAAATGATATATGGTACGAAACAGGAGTTAAACAAAGGGAGTGTATTATCGCCTATATTGTTCATATTGTATTTGAATGTGGTAATAAAAAGTGAAGGAGAGATTGAGAGTCTTTGATGGGGATATAATGGCGTATGCAGGACGATCTAGCATGTTTGAGTGAAGAGGATGAGAAGATACGGGAGGAGGTGGTGAGGCTGTTTGCGGAGGAGTTGGAAGAGGCAGGGATGAAGATGAATGTACATAAAACAGAGATATTAATGGTTACGGGAGGAAACGATGAAGGTATGAGGATGATGGGAGGAGGTGAAGGCGTTGGATTCACACTGCGTTTATCTAGGTGGATGTTTTAACAGAGAGGGAGGATGTGGAGGAAGATTCCTAGAAGAATGGAAAAATATGGACAAGCTATGAAGGCATTGTACCCATTGATGAAGGACGGAAACGTCGGAATGGATGAAAAGGTAATCTTCGAAAGTATACTGACCCCGACGCTGCTGTACGGAGCAGAAACGTGGACTACGAGAAAAGAGGAGAGCAGAATACAAGCGGTGGAAATGAGAGCTCTGAGAACAATGACTGGAAGAAGCAGAAGGGACAGAATAAGGAACGAAGTAATCAGAGAAACTGTAGGAGTGAAGATTATACTGAAGATGGATGTGGGAAGATTGAAATGGTGGGTTCATCTGGAGAGGATGCAGCCTGACAGGATGCCGAAAAGAGGGAGTGGACACCGGAAGGAAGAAGACCGAGGGGTAGACCGAAGAAGAGATGGACCGAATCAGTGGAGGATTCTCTAAAAAGATGCCAGTTGCAGACAATGAGATGGTTGAAAAGAAGAGGATTGGTCAGTAAAGGGATGTCTGAAAGAGAGGCCCTCGCGCGACTGACAGGATGAAAATCCTTTCTGGGAGAGGAAAGAGAAATATATATATATATATATATATATATATATATATATATATATATATATATATATATATATATATATATATATATATATATATATATATATATATACAATTATTTTTTTATTTATCTTTTTGCTATCTCTATATATATATATATATATATATATATATATATATATATATATATATATTCTTCTTCTTCATCTACCTTTTTTCCCAAGACTGGGAGTAGGTGCGTTACATGCATCGGAAAAGAAAAGCAGTGAAGAAGAATATGACAAAGTCGAAAAAAGAAAGCCCAGCCTTACCGCCCCCTCTGTACCATTAATTAGTAAGAACTCGTCGCAGTCAGAAAATCCACCCCTGAAACTTCACAGGACCACGACAGATCCTCACTATGGTAAATCGTCAAGTGTGGGGTTCATCCCCCTTTGGCCCAGGTGGGCCACAACCATACCTCACAACACCCCGCCATTCTATAACACACTTTCTTCTTCTCTCTGCAAAACTCACATTTCTTTCCTTCATACATTCCTTTACTGACTCAATCCACTTTTCTTCGGTCTCCCAGCCGGTCGGTTCCCAACACACTCACCACTATACATCCGCTTAACTAACCGACTATCATTCATCATTTCCACATGACCAAACCATCTCAACATACTTTCATTTCTTCTCTCGTTTACCCCTTTCTTCACACCACACAACTCTCTAATACGTTCATTCCTCATTTTATCAATTCTTCTCACACCTAGCACGCCCCTAAGATTGTCCATCTAACACATTGAACTTTTTAAGATCTATACTTCTTATTCCAGACCATAGTCTCACTACTATACAACAATACAGGTAACAACATACCCTCATGCAAGACTTAGTCCCTTTACATTCACCAACGATTTAATTGCAGTACAACTTCCTCCATTCACAACTTTCTTACTACACTCTGCATCCATCCGTTCCCTTCTCATCCAACACATATCCTAAATATTTAAACTCGACACTTATTCCAGCTGCTTCTAGGTATTAGAATAGGAAATTACAGCTGTTGCCCAAAGACAAAAAATGTGTTACATAGTGTAATGCATCTAATATTTATGCCCTAATTTTAAGGACCCTAGAATAATTCTGTAATAAAAACTTAACAGTAAATTAAACCTATTTTAAATAAATCTTCATTACATGTCTTTATCGCTTATTTTTTTTATTATTATTATACTCATCACCATCAGGGTTGTGGAGTCGGAGATCTGGGATGCTCAAATTATTGTACATCTGGTTGTTCAAATAATTGCAGCCTTTAATTAGATTCTGAATGCTCAAATGATTATAATTCAAATAATTGCAGCCATTAAAGGAATATCTAATTCGTAGCTCTCCTCCAAGTGTCCCCATCTTGTGTCAATATATTCCTTCATTCATGTTAATACTTTTTTCCACTCCGTTAATAGGTCCTTTACTCCATGAAGCCATCTCCATTTAGATTTGCCTCTTCCCTATTGCCTATCACTTCGGACATAAAAACCTTCTTAGTCAATCTTTCACCATTCATTCTAAGCGTGTGTCGATACCATCTCGGTGACCCTTTATTGTTTTTTTTACTCCAGGCATTTGCTCCTAGCAGCGCAGATCTGTTTTCTTTTCATTTTTGACCCTATCCTTCTCTTCGCCCCACAAATTTTGCTTAAGCCTTTCATTTCCAAAGCCTCGATCCTTTTTTTTTCAAATTCGAATTTAACAAACTAGTCTCACACTCGTGCAGAACTGTTAGAACAAATATATACTCGACTCAAACAAGCTTATTTCTTACTTTCCAAGTTAAATTTCCCTTTTTCCATATTTCTCCACGACTACTTAGTCTTTCAACTCATGTTGCCACAATCGGTTTCTTTGCCGATTCTATCCGCATCCCTAATATGATTTTAAATAACCATAGGGACATAACACAGCCTTGTCTCTCAATCCTATTCATACTTTAAAGGATAACTCATCTTCCCTCCTATTAATTAATCCATACATAAACTATACTGTCCCAATAAAGAGCTTTAATCGCATTTAATAATCCTCCATGTACTCCATAACCTTCTGATACCCTCCGCAACTTCCCTTTTTGAACTCAGTCGTATACCTTTTTCAAATCAAAGAAACATACACAAAACGTTTTCCATTTATTCTTAGTTTTTCTCTTCCAATATTTTCAAGGTAAACACCTGATCCACACACTCTGAACCATCTCCAAAACCACATTGTTCTTCCCCAACAATAGCCCTCTGTAATTAGAGCACTTTTTTTTTTTTTTTTTGCCCTTACCCTTATACATTGGAACCAAACCAGGGTCTTGCCAATCTTTTGGTACCGAGCACATTCCCAGCAAACATTGAATATTCTCATCAACCACTTCACGACACTATTTTCACCTTTATTTAACATTTCTGCTCGTATAACATCCAAACTCGAAGATTTTTCTCCTCTCATATTATTCAAAGCATTCACGATTTCATCCTATGTGATATATCTTACAATTCCACTCTTAATCTCTTCTCTAATATTCTGTTCTACTTTAACTTGCTGTTTTTCTTACTCCTCTTCTATTCTTCCATTATTTATTATTTCCCTAAAATGTTCTCTCATTTTTCCTCAACTTCCGTAACATCCTAAGCTACATTCCCACCCAAAGTCTTTACATCAGTTAGAACGTCATCTTCCTTATTTTGAGCCTTGTTTTCTGCTTGCAAAATAGTTTCTTCTCTCCTGATAATTTGAAACAATCTTTCCATTTCACCTTTCGTCTGCCCTTATCTTTGCAACTTTCACTTTCCTTTTAACTTCATGTTTTCTTTCCATGTTGTCTTTCAATAACATCCACTTCTATACTCCACTATCGCTACCTTTTATTGTTGCTATTATTATTATTATTATTATTATTATTATTATTATTATTATTATTATTATTATTATTATTATTATTATTATTATTATTATTATTATTATTATTATTATTATTATTATTATTATTATTATTATTATTATTAGCCGTAGCTTGCTTCCCCATAACTATGGAATCCTAAACAAGCATGAGGATTTGTAGGTTATAAATAAGTAGTAGTAGTAGCGGGACCCAAACCCAGCTACCACTATAGATAGAAATTGTGGTGGAGAAAGAGGATTCAAGGGTATAGATAATTAACTTGAAAAATGAGGAGAAAGGAAGAAGACAAGGTCACGTTAGTGCTGGGTCCGGAGGGATTCACAAAATCCCATGTATTGGTTCTTATCATTATGTTACATTATAACGAGAATCAATACTTCCCCCGCGGGGATGATCATATTATTAATTATTATTATTATTATTATTATTATTATTAATTATTATTATTATTATTATTATTATTATTATCATTATTATTATTATTACAGATGACATTATTACACAGTGGCAGTTTGCGCAGGATCAGGAATATCCGTGGTGAGAGGAGTGAAAGCAGACTTAATTCTTACCGGAGAGATGGGTCACCATGAAGCCTTAGAAATGACACAGCGGGGTTCGAGCGTCATTTTAACGGACCATTCTAACAGTGAGAGAGGATACCTCTCCGCCGTTCTTAAGGATAAATTACACGACCTTTTTGACGCTAGGGTAGAAGTTATCCTTTCAGAGAAGGATCGAGACCCTCTTGTTATTGTTTGAAATAAGCCAACAGGGTGGCTAA
>JABUQX010077685.1:22500-37500 GCA_015478945.1 Trachelipus rathkii | reverse complement strand
AATTTATGTATATATATATATATATATATATATATATATATATATATATAATATCTATTATATATATATCTATATCTATTATAATATATATATAGTATTATTAATATATCCTATATATATTATATATACATATATATATATAATATTATATATA
Source organism: Trachelipus rathkii (assembly GCA_015478945.1). Taxonomy (NCBI): domain Eukaryota; kingdom Metazoa; phylum Arthropoda; class Malacostraca; order Isopoda; family Trachelipodidae; genus Trachelipus; species Trachelipus rathkii. The sequence continues at coordinate 37,346 of JABUQX010077685.1, read as the reverse complement.
TATATATATATATTATATCTATTATATAATCTATATATATATATATTATATATATCAGTGTTCATAACTGATAATATAAATAATAAACATTTACATTAATATACAAATACTATACATATAGAAAATAAAAAATATGATCTATATATAGATTATTTAAAGATCATATTTCGATATATATATATATATATATATATATATATATATATATATATATATATATATATATTATATATTAATATATATAATATAATATATATATAGGGTGGCGCGCGGCAAACGCATATGGATTTGGAAATGAAATAAAACGCCGACTGTTAACAAATCACGACAAATTTTTAATTTTGTATCTGATATCTTAATTATGGGAAATTAAAATTTAAAAGGTTTTAAACAAAGTATCGGCCAAATGGCAGCCATCACACTCCTAACACTGAGTAAGCCTATTTCTGGGGTTTTCGTGCACTTTTTGAAGCATTGGTGCAGGAATTTTGGAGATTTTGGCTCGAATGTTGTTTTTGAGGGCTTCCAGGTTCTTGGGACGATTGTTGTACACAAGGGATTTCATGTATCCCCACAGGAAAAAATCACAAGGTGCCAAATCGGGTGAGCGCGCCGGCCAATTTAAATCGCCTCTTAGGGAGATGAAGCGGTCGGGGAATCTCTCTCGCAAAAGGTCCATGCAAACCCTAGCTGTGTGGGCTGTGGCCCCATCTTGCTGAAACCAGACGTCTTCCAGCTCTTTTCCTTCCAATTCAGGCAAAAAAAAATCCTGGATCAAAGTCAGGTAACGTGCAGAAGTGACTGTAGTCGCACGATCATTTTCTTCAAAAAGTAAGGGCCAATGATCCCAATTCTTGAAAGTGCACACCATACTGTGACCCTGTCGGAGGGCAGGGGCCTCTGCTGTAGCTCCCTGGGATTTCTTTCATTCAAATATCGCATATTCTGCTTATTGACATATCCACTGAGGTGAAAATGTGCCTTGTCGGTGAAGAAAATGATACAGTCTCGAGGCAACGCAGAAAGCATGTTTTCACAGGCGAGTTGTCTGGCTTCAAAATCACGTTGTTTCAATTCTTGAACGACAACCATCTTATAGGGGTGCAAATGAAGATATTTCTTAACGATTCGTTGAATGGAACGTCTCGAAATGCCGAGGGCACCTGCCTGTTTTTGAACTGAACGCCTAGGAGATTGTTGAATTGCAGCTCGAACCCTCTCGATGTTTTCTGGGGTCGTAACGGTATTTTGAGGCCCCCTTCTTATCGTGGACACATTTCCGGTATGCTGCAATGCTTTAACCCACGCGAGAATTCGATTTCGATCGGGAATTCGATCACTGGGGGCGACATTGAACCTTATACGAAAGGCACGCTGTACGCGAACGATCGATCTTGCGTTCGACAAATATGCCTGCACAAAAAAATTGGCTGTTGCACCGACCACTGCATGCCAGCGACTCAGTCAGCGTGAAACATAAACTTCCCATCCCCCTTTTTCTACTCAACCCTCTTTCACCCTTCTAGGACAGTGGGGGAGGGAGCAATGACGTTTTCAAATCCATGCGTTTGCCGCGCGCCACCCTGTATATATATATATATATATATTGATATATATATATAGATATCATAATTATATTATATATATATACTATAATATATATATATATATATATATTATATATATATATATATTATGGGTTTAGGTATAGCACCGAGCCCTACAAGGAAGCGGCCACACTGGGTTGAATAATCAACTCCATAGTGGGGCCTGGCTCATACTTATTTAATTTTCGCCAAAAAAATTTAGATAGAGAAATTAATATTTAAGCAAAAATAAATAAAACGATAAATAAAAGATGTCTTTGCTTTATATATAGTGTTAATATTACATAAGAAAATTATATGTTGTGAAGAATATTCAGTTTTTGGAGGTAGGAGAAAATAGAGTTACTATTAAAGTGAGAGGATTCAGGCAATATATGGGATAACCTTTAAGTATTATGGATTAAAGAGTAAGAAAATGAAAAAGGCGAATGAATTCCAGTCGAGATCATTCAATGAATATATGGTTAACAGATTGAGGAGTATGGCGACGACAAAATTTGCCGATGGGAGGAGGATCCCGTGAGTGGATGTGAGTGATATTGGTGTGGCTAATGCGGAGGTGTGTAAGTATCACCTAGTGCAAGCGCTTTCTTCGGTGAGAAGAAGACCATTCACCAATGTTTGGCTTTATATCTCTAAGTTTAGCCCCTCTCTGATCACTTGCCCAGCACTCCTACCAGTAAGTCCGGAAGCTTTGTCGGAGAGCAGAATAATAATTAATTGATGGGAGGCGACCTTGTCGAATAGCTTCCGGGAGGTACTTAGAACAGTTACGGAAAGAGGAGGCGGTCATTCTGGACTCTCTGTCAGTGTTTTCATTGCCAGTTACCCCTACGTGAGCGGGGATGTAACATAATGTAATTTGTTTCTTGCAAGAGTGGAACAGCCAAAGAAATTTTTGTACAGTCGATACCATTGTGTTTTTAGAGTAAGGGGCTTTGAGAGCCTGGAGGGAGCTGAGCAAATCTGAATAAATGACATAAGGGTGGTCTTGGTTAAGGAATAAAATTCGAGAGAGGGCAATCATTATAGCCATTAATTCTGCAGTAAAAATTGAAGCATGAGGGGGGAGGGTATGAGAGAGGTTGTGGTCAGGAAAAACAGCATACGCACCCAAACTGTCTCCTATTTTAGGGCCATCAGTAACGACTGGAGTATATCTACCGTGAACTGCGGAATGAGACAAAAACAGTACCCTTAACAAAGCAGCGGGTGGTTAGATTTAGAGAGAGATGGCAAGAACAGGCAGATGGTAGGAGCAGGAAATAATAAAGGTGTATACCCTTCATCATAGAAGAAAGGTAGCACCTTTTGGAAAGGGATGCTGAGGAAGTTAAGGATCTTATAAAATGTGTTTGTAAATGGCCAGTAAGGAGGATTCTGAGGTATCTCTTTCAGAATCAGTGTCATAGCAGACGGTGTTGGGGTTTGAAAACGGAGATAACTTGTGCACATGATCTTTTCTCTTCGAAGAAAAAGTGGCATTACATCGGATTCATCTTCAAGGCTCACCTGGGGATACGATCGGAAGGCTCCTGTCCTGAGATACGGATTGCCTCATTTTGAATGGAATTCAACGGATGTAGACGAGTTTTGGAAGCCTGACAATATACTACGAAGCCGTAGTCCAGCTTCGACCGGATTAGGACGATGTGGAGACGTAAAAGGAACTTGTGATCAGCATCCCAAGATTTTCAGGTGAGATAACGTAATAGATCAAGCACGTGATGACAAATCGTTTTCAGGAACTTAATGAGCGGTGCGTATGTTAGGTGGACATCTAGAATGAATCCTAGAAATTTGACATGTGGAAATATAGGAATGGATGAACCATTCTACGTTTTCCACGTTGTGTCATAAGCTTTTCGACACCAAAAGCCATCCAACCAGTTGAGAAGGCTTCCCAGATGTCATGGTGTAATTTTAACAAGGGATCCGTCGTCAACCGATATTTACTGAACCAAACTGGAAGTTTGAAAAATCCTGATGACCCTCCAGTTCAGGGAGAAAGCGGCCTGAAACCATTTTCTCCATTAATTTGCAACTATGACAGGTCAGCGAAATTAGTCTTTGGTTGTCCACCAACTTCGTATCTTTCGCAGGTTTAGGAATAATGATTACAAAAGCTGTAGTCCAAACAGATGAAAAGAAGATTCGATCCAGATTCTGTTATACAGATCCAGCAAGAACGCTGATGCAGAGGGGTGAATGTGACGGAGCATTATTTAAGACATTATGTCTTGGCCAGGGGCACCATCTTTGCTATTCGCCAGTGCAGTTTCATACTCTGCGTGTAAAAAGCCGGTTATTGGTATGATCTTCCCCTTTCGCTGTTGAAAAGCTTGGTGATGCAGTGTTAATTCTCAGTTTTTGAAAGGCTTCAGGATAGCGGGAAGAGCTCGAGTGGTTAGCAAAACTATAACCTAATGCATCTGCAACAGATACTGGGGAAGAAATCGTATTGGTTATATCGGGTGCATAACGGAGGGCTGTGGGTGAAGAGTTATTGGAGGAGTGATACATTTTCTGTGCAACTTTCTTCACTGAAGGAAGGGGAATTGTGGGGTTGACAGTCGAAGAAGCATAAATTCAAAATTGTTGTTTACGTGTTTGGCCATTAATTCGACGAGATCTCGCCACTGCTACTATAAAAATAATCATGTTTGAGGTGGTGCAGGTTTGTTTGTATTACCTGTAGAGTTTTTTCTTCTCTCGGTAAGCTTCTGAACACTCTTGGGACCACCAAGGGGTTGCTGAACACCTACCTGTGGGAGATTGTGGCATTGCTGAACACCTACCTGTGGGAGATTGTGGCATGCAAACTTCTGTTGCTGTAATGATAACTTGATGAAAGAAGTTAAAGGCAGTATCAATGGTCTGAAATCGCTTATTGAAGAGATAAAGTGGCCTTATGAAAAGGAACCCACTCGGCTAGATCATAACGCCATCGGGAAATAAGTTTTAACACTGAGCTCAGTGCAAGTTCATTTAAGGCTATTGGGTAATGGTCACTACCATTTAAGTAATCAAAGTGAGACTAGGTGAAGTGATCCATAAGAGAATGGGAGCAAAAGGAAATATCCATACAGGAAGACGAGTGTGCATCTAAACTTTCATATGTAGAGAATCCTGTATTGAGGCATCCAAGAGAAAACGGGGTTAGAAGATCAACAAGAGTCTTAGACTTAGATGAGGTGAGAGAGTCTCCCCATAAGGGGTGTCAAAGATTGAAGTCTCCCAGTATAACAACTGGAGTGGGGACCTGCTTAAAAGGTTGGCTAATTCAGCCTTAGGAGACTCACTACTGGGAGCCAAGTAGATAAAACAGACAGTGAGATCGATGAGCAGATGGATACGTGCTACCACTGCATGAAACCTAGTTTGAAGAGGAACTGGAGATTTAGGGACAAGATTATAAATGTGGAATTCTTGTGCTCCTTCTCTTCTCAACTGTCACCTCTTTTTATAGAAGTTAGCTGCTGATTTTGGGATATTTTTATGGTTGAAGAAGTTTGCGAAAAACATAGTTTGAAGCTCCTACAAACATAGTGCACTTGTTGGTGTACAGATATCGTTTAGTTAGTTTGAAGAAGTTCCTTCAAAAATTGAGAGTAGTAGTCCACAACGAATTCCATTTTGAAGAAGGTGGCGCAATGCTGTGTTATGAAATTTACAGAGAGATGACGCTTTTTGAGAAAATTGTCTCTTTTGGACCTAGGTTTAATGATTGGAGGGTGGATACCAGATGAGGCAGGGGCGGAATGGATGCCCGACGAGGAACGAGCAGATTAATCCTGGGGGTAAGGCAGTATACGTACAACAGAGATTTGAGGTTTACGACCGTTTTTGGGAGGGGAATCTTTCTGTGGTAATTGAGGTGGAATGCGACTTGCATGAATGCGAAGTAGTTGAGTTGTTTAGCCAAGTCCATGTTATTTGGGATTGGTTGGTCGTTGAAAGGGTAACCAGAGTGCTCATGCTTAGAAATAGGAGCAATATCAGTATCTGCCAAGCAATCATATTTAGAAATGTGTGGGAAATATGGTGCTGTTTACATGGAAATCGGGGAGGAAGGTATGACCGGAAAGTGCTATCTTTTTGAGAGGGTTTTGGAGTTGCGATATTGGGTCCGTTGATAGGATCCGTTGGGTTGCGAAAGTCTAATGCTGGAGCTGTTGTAAGTGAGTCATCAGGTGGGTGATTTTGGGAGACTGGACAATTTTAGTTAAGATGGGAGACCTGGTACCCTTTCACGCCACCAACAGTTTCAGAACGTTTGGAGCTATTGCGGTGTTTGCGTTGAGCAGTTTTTCATTCACTTCTCTCGGAAGCGCAGAAAGCATTAGAAAGAGAGAGTTTCGTCACATCAAGCTCTATTTTGGAACTAAAATTCAATTCATCAGCTAAGTCATAGAATTCTTTAGGGAGTGCTGAGATAGGAAATTCCGAAAAATAGTTTTTGGAGGATTCAGAAGAGCTGGAATAATCCTGTAAGCTATCAGAGGTTTGGTTGGTGGGATGTTCAACAGCTGTGGTTGCTTGGGTACAATCTATTGATGTTAATGATTTTGTCTCAGGAACAGATTTATGGTGAGGTCTCTTCTGAGTTGCATTTTTACATCTGGGGTTGGTGTGTTCTGCTTTTGAAATTCAGATGTTTTATATTTTACCAAAAATCTTTGTCTTGGTGCTTAATCTTTTGGTTCTGTTTAGGGACATCTTTTTTAGGAGGTGGAGTAATGGCGGGAGAATGATTAGGGGCAAAGACGCAGGACTCTTATGCGAGTTTGGCGGACTCATCAGGAGGGTATGAAGTAGAGTTTCTTGGTTGGAAATGCTCTCCAAGCTACGTGGAGGATGAACCAACTTAGTTTCATTGCTGGTTAGTTGAAAACTAGTACTCGGGGTTGGGTTGTTGACGGTATTTTGAGCGGGAGATTGGATCGATGACTGCTTTTTGACTATTTTAATAGTCTGTATTATTAGGTAATGCAGGCGAGCAGGTTATAGTAACTGATTTAGTCTCACTGGATTTGGGGGATGAGTTCTACTGGAATGAAGTTGTGCCGTAGGATTAACACTCGGAGATAGAGGGGCTGCTGCAATTGTAGCATAAGATTGTCTTTGAATTGTAGATATTTGTCTTTGAGCTGGTGTATGGTTTCTCTTCAGCTCAAACAGGTAAGACGGGCATTTTATGGAAGAGACACTGTGAAATCTTCCGCAGTTTTTACAATGTAATGTGCTTTCACAGGGAGTGAGAAATTCTTCTCCGCAGACTGACCATATGTAATGCAGACCTCTAAAGAATTTTCTGGGATGACCAAAACATTTGATGACCATTTAAAGCAACGTCTGGGTTGGGCAATAAATATACGAACACTGTAGTTTGTAAACCCTATTTTCACCTTTGAAGGTGGAAAAGAGGTGCTAAGGGTCAGCAGTAAACGAGGATTTTTGTTGTCAGGCGAGTCACGAAGAGGAAGAAATCTGTAAATGTTTGTAGCGAGAAATCTTTTCTGCTGGAGATTTCACAAAATGGCAGCAATATCTTCGTTTTTCTGTTCAATAGAATAAATAGTGCCTTTGGATGTGTTTCTTATTTCATCAGGAGTAGAAATAGGAGAGATGTTTCTGAGAGACGTTAAGGATGACAAGATGGAATTTTGATTCCGGGTAGTAGTAAGAACGAGAACTGACTCATTTTTCATTAATATGAGTGGGGGTTTCCAACTGCTAATGCTTTTTCAAATGCATCGCTAGGAATAATGGTTCTTTGCCCAGTAAGAGCTTTGGAGGTAGTGCATCGCAATAAGTAATACTTTGGGAATGATGTATCAGCTGTCAGGCTGGGAACCCGACAGATGGTAATTATGCACGCCTTGGTTTAATAACATTTTTTCTTGATAAGCAGTTTCATAAATATTAAACCGCAAACTTCTTCTCCATAAATGAACAATTATAACAATAAAACAAGAAACATAAAAGCAAATAACAGGATGGATTGTAAAGGCTTATATTTCTTAAGGAAGGGAAGTCCTTTTCCACTCACAACAGATTACAGGCCAGAGACTCACACAACTTCCCGGACCCCACTCCGTGGTGCAGGTTATGAATGTGGCCTCCGACAATCCTATTGGAACTTCACGCCGGTTTTCCACCCGTGAACTACATGGAATCTAAATAACTTCAATTAGAGCCTGAGATTATACACGAAAGTGTAGGACAGCCTCCTTCGTGGTTAACTTGAAGGTTCGGGCCTCCTACAACTGATGGCCCGGTCATAGGCGCAAATGACCGATTTTTTGCCTGTACCCTCATCCACGGGGAAGAAGTTTAAGGTTGACTGAAGACTAATGTGGAAAGTGGCACCGAATGACCCAAGGGAAAGTGGCAGCAAAAATGGGAGGATAACCTCTTTCGGAGAGGAAAAGTATGTGCAAAGTAGGCAAAGAGACTGGAGGGCGGGAATTAATAAAAAAAGATAGAAACATAGGTAGGGGAGGAGGATTGAAAGATATAGATTATTCGAAAAATGAGGGGAGAGAAGGAAGACTAAAAAATTTCATATGTGACAAATGCACGTACTAGTGCTGGGGCACATACCTATCCTGTGCTCCATATGATTATAACACTATAAAAAGAATCATTACACCGCTGCTTGGATATATATATATATATATATATATATATATATATATATATATATATATATATATATATATATATATATATATATATATATATATATATATATATATATATATATATATTATACTATATATACAGTTATATATAATATATATATATATATATATATATAATATAATATATTAAATATATATATATATATATATATATTATATATATATTAACTATATATATTATATAATATATATTGCTTTTTATATATATATATATAATATATATATATATATATATATATATAAGATTTTTAAACCTTTATGTGGTAAGAAAAATTAGAAAAATTCATTGGCTATACTAAAGCATCTTACAAATGAAACTCAGAAGGGGAAGAGAGAGAGAGAGAGAGAGAGAGAGAGAGAGAGAGAGAGAGAGAGAGAGAGAGAGAGAGAGAGAGAGAGAGAGAGAGAGAGAGAGAGAGAGAGAGAGAGCTACAGCTATTCGAAATCGAAGGTAATTCTCGCGTTCCCGTCACTACCAAACACAACAATATTTTTACGGAATTTTGTTAATTTTATCCAAAAAAAAATTAAATGTATGCCCCCAAGGCAGAGAGAATAACCTCAGATGAGAAATTTGAGCGTACTCCTATTGATCTCTTCCGCCCATCAATTGCCTCGCGAAATGGCAAAGCAATACTACTACTGGTTAAACAAATTAGCAGCAATGAAATGACCCAATTGTTATATAGCCTACTGCTTGGGTAGTTAAAACAAAGTTTTAAGAGATATATAGACATGATATTATATTTATAAAATAATCGTTGCGAAGCTGAGGAAGAGAAGTTTCACTAACTGATCCCGGTTGTGAAAGACAGTTTTCGAAGTCGAGTTTATCCCGCATCTCTCTATTACATATGGAAACAAGGTAATTTCATAGGATAAAGAGAAGAAAAAATGTTTAAATTTTTAGTTTTGGTATTAAAAAATATTTAAAATAGTCAGATATGAGGCACGTTAACAGCATAAAAGAACAAAATCGAAGATTGGCAAGTTGAGAACAGAGGGCGGAAAATTCGAAATTAATAAACACCTGGCACCAAACGTGATCTATTTTTGATAGAGAATTAAGAAAATAAAAGGCAAATTTTCGAAACAGATCAGGATTTGCTATTGGAGCGCTCGAATTATTAGCCAATTGAGTCGTTCTTAAGAATAGGAGGTGAGGTGGAAATGATTTAAAAATTTTAAATCTTTAAAAGAAAAAATATAAAATTTGGAGACTTCATAATTTTTTCAAGCTAATGTCAACTGAGTATATATATATATATATATATATATATATATATATATATATATATATATATATATAATATAATATATATATATATATATATATATATTATATTATTTATTAGATGTTAAAATTGCATATTAATCGCATTATATAAGATGTTAATAAAGAAAAGAACATGATGGGAAGGTAAGGAATTTACTGCCTTCTCCGGAGATTGAACCACCGCCATGTTGGCGAATGAGGACAATATACCCGGCGCTTTACGACTGAGAGCTATCCTCAGCTATAGCTCAGTCGTAAAGCGCCGGGTATATTGTCCTTATTCGCAATATGGCGGTGGTTCAATCCCGGAGAAAGCAGTAAATTTCTTTACCTTTCCATTAAATGTTCTTTCTTTATTAATAAAATTTTATATTTTATGTACAATATATATATATATATATATATATACATATGTATATATAAATATATATAATATAATATATATATATATTAGTAATGGGACGATTAAGAATTTTTGACGATCACGATTATATTAAATTTTTCGATGACGATCACGATAACGATTATAGTAAATTTTGACGATGACTATGGTGATGACGATGACGATGACGATGACGATTAATTGAAAAAGTATATTCTAAAAATTTCTATTTATTTTAATAAATTTTAACAAATTTATAATAAGGAAAGAATTAAATTGTGTTCACTTCTATCTTTTTTAAATGTGTAATTACATTAGGAACCGCATTAATGCATAGAAAGGTTTCCTATTATTCATTAACATCTTGGTTTAATTATATTTAATAATAATAATAATAATAATAATAATAATAATAATAATAATAATAATAATAATAATAATAATAATAATAATAATAATAATAATAATAATAATAATAATAATAATAATAATAACAATTTTCTTGATTAATAATAAAACTCGTCTACAAAAAAAAAAAAAAAAAAAAAAAAAAAAAAAAAAAAAAAAAAATCCTGACATGTAGTTTTCTAGCTGTTTTATACTAAACTATGCCGATTCCAAATCTGATCTCAGATTTTCTCTTTCATATCCCATTTCTAAGCAGTAGGCAAACCCCATTTTCATGGAATTTAACCTCAAATTAACACTGTCACTTATGATTGCAGGCTGTTGCGAGTCAGTGACTGCTTTAGTGATAAAAGATGGTGTTGTATTTTGACAATAGTGTGTTTATTAATATCATTTTATATACATTTCACAATTTATTACAATATTACACTTAACATATTACAATCATTTTATGTATATATCACAATTTATGTAATATTTTTAATTTGCAGGTTGTGATCTAACATTGACTACAACATCCGAAAGAAGGAGATGCCGTAATGACAGATATCTTTTGCTAAATTTGTAATAGCTTCACTCTGCAGCATCAAAGGCGTCGATGTATCTTGCCTACTTTACAGTAGGGCTGGGAGACCAAGACATATATTAGGCTCCTCACAAAATGTGCAAAACGTGTGTTGAAACTTTGCGATCATGGTCTAAAGGAAAGAATGTTAAGCTGAGATTTGGTGTGCCAATGATTTGGAGAGGACCAAAAAACCATTTGGATGACTGCTACTTCTGCCTTGTCAATGTAATAGGTTTCAATAAGACAAACAAACACCACTTACAATACCCAAATATCCCATATGCCAGACGACCACTTGAATTCTGTGAGGGAATACCTGTTCCTGTATTTACTGAGCTATTGGGAATTGATGTTGAAAATATGTTTAATTTCTTCTACAGATGATGAGGATGATGCTCTGACCGAATATACGCCATCTGCTGCAGATTCTGATACAATTGCTCTGTTTAGTCAGCCTGAATTGAATGATCTGGTAAGAGATTTGTATTTGCCAAAGCAGTTTGCTGAAGTGTTGGCTTCCAGGCTGAAAGAGAAAGGAATGCTCAGACCGGGTACTAGTGTCTCCTTTATCATAAAAGAGAAGCAACGCTGTGAAAGTACTTCCATTCAGATGGTCAACTTGTTTATTGTAATGATGTTGAAGGGATTTTTCTCAATATGGGACTGCTCGCAAATGATTCAAGTGAATGGAGACATTTATTGACAGTAGTTAAAGAAGTTTGAAATGTGTTACTGCATAACCGAAATATATATGGTGCAATAACAATAGGACACTCTGTACAAATGAAAGAAGAGTATGACAACATCAAGAAAATTCTGGACAGATTGCAATACCATCTTCATATATGGTTAATTTGTATGGATTTGAAAAGGATTAATTTTCTGCTGGAGCAGCAAGGAAGTTACACCAAATACCCTTGTTTCCTGTGTTGCCGGGCAGTAGGGCTACATTAAAAGATTGAGTGACAAAGACCTGGCCACCAAGAATCAGTTTGAAGCCCGGTGACAAGACAATCAGGAATGAGCCTCTGGTTGATAGAAATTAAATTGTTTTCTCCCACTGCACATAAAACTTGGGTTAATGAAGCAATTCGTCAAAGGTCTTGATCACACTGGAGACTGCTTCAGCTATATTTTTTCAAACTTTCCAAGTCTCAGTGCAGAGAAGAAATAGGAAGGAATAAATTGATGGCCTTCAAATAAGAAAACTCATCAAGGATCCACACTTTGTTACAACAATAACTGCGGCAGAAGCTAGAGCTTGGAATGCATTCTCTGATGTGGTACGGAATTTCCTTGAGAACATGAAAGCGGACAAATACCGAGATATTGTGGAGAATGAGCACCAAAGCTCACTACTTTCATAGTCACTTGGACGACTTTCCAGAGAACTTGGGTCACGTGAGCGAAGGGCAAGGTGAACGCTTCCATCAAGACATTAAAGTTATGGAAGAACGTTACCAAGGCCGATGGGACACAGAAATGATGGCAGGTTACTTCTGGTCCTTGATGAGAGACATTCCACAAGCTGTACCTCGGAGATCGTCAAAGAAGAGTCCGTTTATGCAAATGTAACATTACTATTGTCAATTTACGTTATTGTAAATATTTTCCTTAATTTCACACGTTAATTCTAAAATGGTAATGAGCATTCACTCACATTTATATGCATTCACTAATCACAAATTTGTGCTACGGATCTTTAAATGTATTTTTCCTTATTATTGTATATTGTATCTTACCATTTTCTTGTCTGTATGTCTGTTCAGCTCTTCAAAAAATGATCATAAATTTGCTGTTTATTTGAAACTGCAATATGTGATATCTCAAAAATCTGATGTGATAGACAAAAGCCGATGACAGATATGGAATCAGCCCCTCAGAATTACCTTAAAACCGTTGGAAAACCTTATGCCAGAAAAAAGTTGTTGACCAGTGCAATGATTTATTTAATATTAAAATCATTCATGCTCCTTATATTTCAACTTAATATTTTTTGGAATTTTAATAGGTAGTATCTTCAAAACATTGATTTTAAAATTTTAATATGTGAGAACATGGACAGGCATACAAAATTCTAGTACTTTAAAGTTAGAGCTCTTAAATTATAATACAGAAACAATCTTTCTCCAGTTTCAGGTGTAATATATCCTCAATTAATCGACAAAACAATCGGCAGAAAACTGACGATAAAGATGACGATGACGATTGAAAAAAATATGCTGATTTTGCCGATGACGATGACGATGACGATTATTCGTTCATCACTAATTTATATATATATATATATTATATATATATATTATTTATATATATATATATATATATATATATATATATATATATATATATATATATATATATATATATATATATATATATATATATATATATGGGAAATGTGTTGGCGTTGTTAAAAATATGAACATTTTTAACTTTGTATCAAAAAGAGCAACAAAGTTTTGTTAATAAATTTGAATGAAACATCAAAAGTTACACATTAATCACAATCATCATAGTTTCGTTGCAAATTATTACTTTGTTTATTTTTCATATACTACATCCTTTGAAATCATGTGATCAATTAAAACTTGCTTTTTTAGCCTCACACACTTTATATATACTAAGAGAGAAAAAAAACTGAGTTCTCATTGCATGATTCTTTCATATATATATTATAAATATCATAATATGTAAATAATATCTATGTATAATACAATATATATATATATATTATATACATACATACATTACATACATAGATACATACATAACATACATACAAAGATACAACATAGTACATAAAATACATACATACATACATACATACATACATACATACATACATACATACATACATACATACATACATACATACATACATACATACATACATACATACATAATTGTTCGAATATCCTTTTTCTTTTTTGTTAATTCGAAAGTAAATTTTTTATTTCATTAATAATTAAATGTTTTTTTTTTGTTTTGTTTTTTAATTTCTTATTGAGCAAGAATTAAAAGCGTCATTTTATTGTGTTCTAAGAATTCAGACAACGAAGTATAAAATGAATAGAGTTTGTCTATTTCTTCAATATTTCTAGAATGTGGGACAAGGACACGATCTTACATGCATCCTACAAACTCTATTTTCACAATTTTATCCATTTTTAGGACAATGGTGATTGTGTTTATTGTGTTATTTAGCATATCAACCACATCTGAAACTGTGGTTAGTAATTCTTACACCTTAAATTTTTTTTATCGTATACTACGCTGGAACCATTAAAAATACTCTTGCTTGCAGTATCTGCTGGTAGACAAGCTATGTATGATCTTCCTAACAATAAAAATCAAATTAGCCAGCACATTCACCTTCAATAATAAAAGATGACTGGAAAGTGGAAAGTCATTTCACATTGACATACTTGTCAATCTTCTATGAAGCGTTTAGAAAACTTATCGGATTCTCATGACTTCTTTTTAAAATGGCTACGATTTCAAAATCGTTGCTTGCCGATGATTTTGAAGCATTTCTTACACTTCTTATTTTTAAAACAGCATCGAATAATTTTCTTTTTAATCGAATTTTGTGTAACAATTAAAATAGTAAATACACTTTGTTTTATGCCTAACATCCAAAAAAGTGTCTGAGGCATACGTCTGTGTTCTCTGCAAAATCGAACCTTTTGCATATTTTAGTTATAATTATTTCTGTCATATCACTGTGAACGTACTCTTACGCTTCAGGCAATTATTTTTTTGTCGTAAATTTCATTAAATATTCATGAATATGGCAGCTAATGCACACACACATATACAAATATATATATATATATATATATATACTATATATACATATCATATATATATATACTATTATATTAATATATATAAT
>JABUQX010077685.1:12500-17500 GCA_015478945.1 Trachelipus rathkii | reverse complement strand
ATACTATAGATTTATGTGAGAGCATCAGATGATGGTAAGGTTAAGTAGTGGGTTGAGGATGCTTGTTCTTGAAGAATTGATCTATTCTTTTTATAGTCATTTAATATTTCAGGAATTGTTGCTGTATGCTATCGATTAAATGTTCTCTTAATATGTTGAAATTCTCATAATTATTTATACAATACGTTTCGATTAGTCTTCTTTTTTGTTGGCTAGGGATATGGACGAGGGTTTCCATAGTGTTGATGTTTATATGGTGGTTGAGTTGGGATCTGTGAATGGCTAAAGATGAATTCTGATTGTCTTTTTGTAGATCATAGGTATGCTGGTACCTTCTTCTGCTGAAATCGTTGGTCTCTCCTATATATATATTGGAACAGTGGTTGCAGGATATGGTATAAATCAATCGTGCTTACAAAAAAAAAAACAGAACAAAATACTACAATAATACCACTAACCCCACTGCACAAAATCCCCCACACATCCCCTCTTATCTCCCCATACCATTGAAAACTACTTTACAACTCAAAAAATACATACCCCAAAATATCACCTTAACCTCCACCAATGCTCTCCCCCTAAAAAAACTCTTTCATCCACGTCTGAACCCATACAATGTATTTATACCATATGCTGCAATCACTGTCCGAACATGAATGTTTACCTGTATATTTTATCTAATGAACAGTAGCTTTGGTTCATCATCTTAAAGCAGTAATTTTCAAATTTAACTTTGTAAAAAAGAAGGGCGAAGCGTCCTGATTATAAGTCACCAACAAAGATTTATAGTCATTTAACATCAAGTCAACAACTACCAACCTTTGACGCTTATGATGTTATAAATTGGCTTAGTGCTACAACGGCGATCTTCAAATTAAATCACATCGCAGATACCCACGAACGTGTCCGTTTGTTAGCTCCAATCTTGCCTACAAATCTGGTCTCAAAAATCAAATTCCCACTTCAGATTAATGCATATAGATTGCTATTAGAAGATATCGAACAGACCTATCTTCCCGCCTTAAGAAACCGAATTCGTGACGTCTTCAAACAAGGCATGCGACCAGATGAACTACCAAGCGAATATCTTCATCGTGTGAAAGGGGGCCTCGGCAACAAAAGCTTCGAAGTCTTAATCGAGCATAACCCTAAATTCGCTGTAGACTTATTCCTCGAACAAATGCCAACTAACGTACAGATGAGCGTTTACTCCTTGGCCGAAGAAAATGACTTACATCGGATGGTAAAAGTCGCAGATGATCTTTACAAAAATTTCGTTCAAAAAGACAGAAGATATCAACAACAGAATTACGAACAAACATGGAGTTCTGTGAATGCTGTACGAACCAACACAGACCGACAAGAAAGAGATTCCACTTATCCGAAGAACACCGCGCGAAACTCAGAGTGCATACATGACGCTACCCAGCTCAGTGACAACCAGCTCTCACGCCAGATGGCTCAACTTTCGAAAACGGTGTCTGAGCTGGCGAGCTCTGTTCAGCAGCTGCTTCAAGGTCAACTCCACGCAGCTGACGGACGAAATCTGAGACGGGACAAAAGTCTGTCTAAACATTCAAGGTCAGACAAAAATGGATTTACAAATACTTTTAATAAGGCTGCCCAAGACCTCTGTTACTACCACTCTCGCTATCTTCATAGAGCGTACCGCTGTGAAAGTAACGAATGTCCTTTATATCCATTACTTCATGCTAATGGCGAAATAAACGCCCAACGAAATGTCTCGCAAGCGTCGGGAAACTAAGAGATTGGCTGCCTGTCTCTCCATCCAATAGCAGCCATGAAAATATAGGTCACAAAAGAAAGGTCTCCTTTTACCCAAAAGTACAAGTCATCAACGATACTCATACTAATAGTGAAGAGTGTATAAAAATAAACTTAGAAAATTATAGTGCTGGTGAAACTATGACTAAAAATATTAATAATATTACTACTCACAACATTATTAATAACAGTAATCAAAATACTACTACTACTACTACTAATAATAATAATAATAATAATAATAATAATAATAATAATAATAATAATAATAATAATAATAATAATAATAATAATAATAATAATAATAATAATAATAATAATAATAATAATAATAATAATAATAATAAATAATGATAATATAGTATGTGAGTCATTACAGAAAGCCAAAACATCTGCAATAAGGGATCAAATTAATAATAATAATAATAATAATAATAATAATAATAATAATAATAATAATAATAATAATAATAATAATAATAATAATAATAATAATAATAATAATAATAATAATAATAACAATAAAAACAACATTAATAATAAAAGTGATCAAAATAATCAAGACATTGAAACAACTACCAGTACTAATAATATGGAAAATATAAACAATATTAACAACCAAAATGAACTTGAAAATAATAAAAAAATAAATAAAAATTATGTACAAGAACCTATATTAAACCATAAATTTGTAAAAGGGTCGCATGTGCCTTCACCAAACAAACTTAAAAATTCACCATTGAAAAATAGTAGTAGTCTACAGAGTAAAAATATTCCAATTAATAAAAATATTATATTAAATGATACCAATGTCTCGAAATGTTGTGGTAAGCTAAAAAGTACAAATTTTATTACAGCTATTAACCCTTCGCGTATGGGCTTTGTATTTTTCAAATCCAATTTATCTAATGATGTGGATGTTGTGAACTGTGTAGGAGGAAGTGAGAGCAATGAAGCCGATATCTTGTTAGATTCAACTGTTTTGAATGCTGTTAACGATCGCTGTTTTAGCAGTATGAATGTTACAGCCGATGTTGAATCGGACGAGAAAATTTACAACATTGACGACTCCACCTTATACACAGTATATGACATCCTAAATAAGGCAAATTATCTTGTAGATTGTGGTAGCATGAAAAACATTCTGTCTGGAAGGGCTCTTGCAAATAGCAAGCCTCCTTTAGGATACATGTTGGCTGCAAATAATTCAAAAATTGCAATATATGATGTTAAAAATATTGAATTTGATCTGGGTCTAGGCAGGAAATATATTGATACTTTCTACATTGCTAATATTGATACTAACATTTTAGGTATATCATTTTTAAAGAATTTTAAAATGGGCATTGATTTTAGCCGTGATTTATTGATAGACTCTATTACAAACAATACTGTAAAATTGTGTAGAAATGAAAATTTTAATATTAAGACTATGCCTGATTATGCTCTCTCCAATCTGTCCCTTCCTCCTCCTCCTACCTCTGTGCACATCCCTTCTAGTTCTGCACGTTTTACTGATATCTTATTGAAATATAAAAATTTATTTTTAAATCACTATTTGCCCGAAAACCACCACATAAAATTGAAACAAATGCAAACATGGGATAAATTTTTTGAAAAATATAAAAATAAAAATAACAGAATGAGCACAGCATTGATAGATAAAGACGGTCTGTAACTACTGACGAAGAGACCTCTTTTATACCTGAAAAAGTAGTAATAGAATTGGCCAACCCCTACCCTTATCAAGTAACCCTCAAAGGACCACCAATCTCTCTCACGGCCCGTCGTATCCCTCACAAATTGTATTCACAAACTCGGGCAGAATTTGATAATCTCTTAGCTACAGGGTGTGTAAGAAAACCAATTCTCCATGGTCTGTTTCCTTATGAGTGTGCTCGAAAAAAGTCCATAATCGATGAGAATCATATGACTTTAGAGTAACTAAACCAAAAGAGCCGAGATCCCGAAAACTATAGTCTCCCCCCACCCCAGGATGCATGTCCCTTAAAAGGCGAGTTAAACGTATACTCTAAAATCGACTTAACCCAAGCCTTTTATGGAATTCCACTCCACCCAGACACCGAGAAGTACTTCACCATAACATCCAACATCGGAACCTATAGCTATCGATGCCTCCCCATGGGGTTCGTCTCCTCCCAATTTATCTTTCAAGCCTTTATCGATATTCTAATGCAGGGTATCAAGAATACTTGTACCTACATGGACGATATTCTCATCCACTCACAGACTGTAGATGAACACAAAATCATCCTTGAACAGGTGTTAAAAAGACTACAATATTTAAATATCAGTATAAAGCCTGCAAAAGGCCAGATAGGAGAAAAAGAAATCGATTATCTCGGATATACAATAAATGAAAATGGCATGAAACCAAATTATGAAAAAATTAAAGAGATAATCGATACCCCAAAACCTAAAACTATTAGAGAATTAAGAGGCTACCTTGGAAAAATAGGTTTCTATCGCTCTTCAATAGTGTGTTTTTCAGATATGACAGCACCTTTAAACCTCTTCCTAAAGGGTAAGCCATATGGAAATCGTCGTATCAACTGGAACCCAGCGGCAGATAAAGCTTTTGAAGATGCTAAAAAGGCCATTAAAAATACCTCCACCCTGGCCTATCCAAGCGCTTCAAGCCCTTTCAAAATCATCATACATTCAATTGACGTCGCCTCAGGAGGAGAGATAATGTTCGCTGCTGACGAAGGAGATCGCACAATCGTTTTCTACAGTACAATATTAACGCCTGTAGAAAGGAAATATGATCACGCTAATCGACTACTGGTGTGTTTGACAAAGATTTTCAAAAAATATGGATATTCGCTGATAGAGCCTTAAAAATTCTTACTCAATCTCGAGAACTACTGCAGAAGTACAAACGAATCAACGATTGCAAAAATTATAATATTCGGGAAATAAGAAGTTTAAACTTATTGAACTCATACAAAGTCTCGTGGGAATGGATTACTAAAAAGACCAATCCTTTATCTGAATACCTCTTAAACAATAAAATTATTAATGATGATGAAGATCATGATCAAAATAATGAAATAATAATGAATAATGAAGAAGGGGAGAAGCTTATTGAAGAAGCTGTCAAAAGCCGCGCTGCGATTGGCTCAATCACGATTGAACTAACCAATCAGAGCGCAGCCAAAAATACTATAAGCACGAGTAAAACGTATAGCCCT
>JABUQX010077685.1:0-2500 GCA_015478945.1 Trachelipus rathkii | reverse complement strand
AGACAGGAGTTAGGAATGTTTTCTGTAGAAAGGCGATTTCTTAGAGAGGACATGATACAAGTCTACAAAATATTTACATATATTGATAATACTGAGATCAATAAATTCTTTATAGTGTACCACGGACGGGAGACCAGGGGACACAATAAGAAAATTATGAAGAAAGACATGAATCTGGCTTGTATAACCAGAACGTTCATTCAGTATTAGGATGCTAATTTGGTGATAGTTTTTCGCCGAGGTTTTGAGGCGACTCACTGAAAACATCTTAAGAAAGGATTGATAGGTATAGCATATTTATTGACGTTGCATATAGTATATTTACCAAGCCCAAATTGGCCGGTTTTTAGTCTAGTTTTTAGACGATAGACTCTCTTGTGTGGTGATGTAATGGGCTTGCTGTCTTATCTCCTTTCACATACGGCAAGTGAACCGTTGATTACTGACCGGAGGCCTCCACAAGTGACCACAGCCGAAGCTGTCTGGGGTGTCGGGATCCTCCCTTCGGCCGTGGTTCGCCCTTTTGGGCGATTCTTCGGCTGTTAGGGGCTTCCCCCTCTGGGCAGGTTTCTCTTTATTGGAGTGACCTGTCTGTTCCGGGCTCGACCAAGTGGTCACTGAGCTAACTCTGGTCCCGGCTCCCACGTACCTTTTTGGGGCTTCGAGCCCCCTGGTTTCCATCTACTCCCTCGGGTAATCTCCCCGTAGGGTAAGGTCGTGGGATTGGTAGACATGGAGCAGCTGGCTCGCGAGTGCTGTCCTGTCTGCCGGTTGGTGTTACGGACCTACGGAGGGATGCGTGTCCACTTCCAGCGGGCGCATCGCGAAGAATACGATCGGGCTGTCCTGCAGGAGGCAGGGCAGACGTACATGACGTGGTCAGACGAGGAAATCACCCTCATGGCGAAGGAGGAGGTCCGGCTGATGGAGATGAACGTGCGGTTGGTTCAGGAACGAAGCTCTCTTCGCTGCATTTTCAACGTGGACCCTTGATTCAATCAGGGGTATGAGAAAATCAGCTGTCTACAAAGACACCTCAGCTCGTCTGATACGTGAACAGGCCACTTCGCCTCTTAATTATGGAGCGCAAGCAAATAAGGAGATGGCGGAGGCCCCGATTATTAGTTCCGGCTGCTGACGTTGTTCGGGTTGGGGAAGAGGTCTTGGTGGACCCTGCTGTCCCTCCGAAGCGTCTAGTCGAAGTGGTTGATTTGACTGGGAACGATGATGCTGAGGTTCAGTTGTTGCGTGAAGAGCGGGGTCCTCCTCCGTTCTCGGAGGAGGATCTCCGGCTGCTGCTTTCTCGTCGAGGTTTTAAGCAATTCCTTGACTTGGAGGACCGGGGTCGCCCGTATGAAGGCGAGCCAGTTAGGCTCCCTGCTCCAGATGCCCCGGTCTCTAGAGCCCAAAGAAAGCGGCGAAAGTATGCTGAGCTCCAATCCCTGTATTACCGTGATAAGTCGAAGGCGCTAACCTATATCATACGCTACTCGTCCTCGACGCAAATTACGCACCGCGTCCCAATCACGGCTCTTCTTGCACCCGACAGGGAAGCCTTCGTTGAACATCGGGTCCACCTGATACTGCGTGCAGTGAGTGGCGCAATACCGTGACTCACGTTGTGTGGAGTTGCCGGGGTTGGCCGACAGCACCATTATGTCGATTGGCCAGAATGCTGAGGCACTGTCGTCTGCTGACGCTTGGATCTCCGTCGACGAGCTCAAGTGGGCGATGGGTGCTTTAAGCAGGAACGGTGCCTCAGGAGTTGATGGAGCTTCCTTCCAAGACCTGGAGAGCTTCAGACGAGGGGATCTCCTCAACACCCTTAATGGCCTTCTAGCATACCCGCAGCCCGGGCTTCTGAGGAGTGAGTTATGCTCGTTCCCAAGGTTTCCGAGCCTGTAAATTTTGGTGACTTCCGACCGATCTGTGTCCTTCCGGTTGTGGTACGACTACCCCACAAGATCCTGGATAGGAGATTGGGGGTGGTAAACCACAACCCTTTTCAATCTGGGTTCAGGTCGGGCCGGTCTACGTCCCAAAATATTTACCTTCTGCAGAAGGTCTTCGAAACAAGGTTTGAGTGGAGGCGCGACTTGTATGTCACTTTCATCATCTTCAAGCGTCCCTTAGATTCGGTTTCGCACGATGGGCTTCTTTCTCTCTTGGGGGGGGCGGGGTTAGGCTTGGCCCCCTCGCTATTCGCTTACTAAGATCGGTGTACCAGGAGACCTATGTTTGGGTAGGTACCGGTTGGGTGAAGCAGGCAGAAGCATCCTTCAAGGGGACGCTCTCTCGCCTGTTTTGTTCAATGTCGCGTTGAATTACATCTTGAAGCAAACATCCACTGATGTGGGTGTCCCTATGGGGGGCCAGCAGGTGTCATCGCTGGCCTTTGCAGATGACTTAGTGCTCCTAGCCTCTACATGGCTGGGAATGCAAGCAAACCTGGTTGCTCTGGCGAGGGCGGCGAGATCTTTGGGTCTCGAGTTTGGATTCT
>JABUQX010077684.1:0-7500 GCA_015478945.1 Trachelipus rathkii | reverse complement strand
TGGAAAGAGCCATGTTGTAACATATCGAGATAGGTGACCCCTGTTACGGTTGCTTCTGCGAAAAAGAAAGGTCCGTAGACCTGGCGTCGGAATATGGCGCAGAAAAAGTTTACCTTTGGGGAATCACGTTCGTGTTCTATAAGTTCATGCGGATTTTCCGACCCCAGATACGAAAATTATGGGCATTCACCTTACCCCTGAGATGAAAGGTGGACTCATCGCTAAACACTACACGATCTAGAAGGTCATCGTCTCGACCTAGCACTGCACAGGCAAAGGTAAACCGTAGAGCATAGTCCTCGGGCTTTAAAGCATGTACAAACTGCAACCGGTATGCACGCATGTGGAAACGTTTCCTTAACACCTTCCACACCGTCGTTTTTGGCCACTTCAGTTCGTGACTTGCTCTCCGAAAGGATTTCTTATGACTATGAAGGAACGGGCCCCTGATACGGTCCACATCCTGTACAGTCACTTTGGGCGTCCTGTACTTTTGCCTTTACAAAGACATCCATTAGTTGCAAAATTGCCCTATACCATCGGCGAAGTTTTTTGCCCCATGTGAGGGTCACATTGGGAAACCGTAAACGATTACGCACGTTGAATCGTAATTACAGATTCATACTTAGCAAATTGTAGGACACAGAAAGCTTTACGCTCAGGGACTCGCCATTGTCAGTATGTGGCGCACGCACTAGAGAAGGACTACATCTGAATGCGCGCATGCGAGTATTATGTCGACTATCAGGAACTCGTTCTGGCGCAAGTGCACATATTCGAAACTATGCAACTTACTCTTCATTTTGATGTATGATATGATATGATATTTGGATATATGCTGTTATAATAAAGCATTAAAACTGGACATTCTTTTACGGACACCCGGTATGAGTATAATTAATAAGTATTTACGCTTTGAAATTATTCTTCGGCAAGCGGCAAAAGCATCTGCTATAAGTCAAAGCCTAATTAATTTGTCTGATAAGTTTAATTATCATTATTAATTTTTTAGGGATATTATTATAATAAAATAAAATTAAACAATAATTATTACTATTCCTACCATATTGTGAAGACGGTAACGTTAACGATAACGTTAACTTCCGCTACATTCTTTACCGAAAAACGCTTTAATGATTAACGGCGTTAATTTTTTTGTTAACGATTAAAAATTAACGACGTTAACTTTCATTAACGGTGCCCACCTTTGTATAATATAATATATATATATAAATATATATATATATATATATATATATATATATATATATATATATATATATATATATTATAATTATATAATATATATATATATTATATATATATATATATAATATATATATATATATATATATATATAATATATATACAAGGTACGTATCCCTGACCTAGTCTGTAGGGATGCCGTTCCCTTTAAAGGTTGTTAGATAGATCGTATCATCTTGAAAATTTGGTATCTTATAGGTGGTGGAGTCACCTCATCGTTGATGAGGTTACGTTATGCTGCCATCGACCGAAAGAGGATGCAGCTCCATTAAAGTTTAAGGATCCCCTTTAGGTGGTCATAGAGAGTTCGTGTGCCCCCTATCCACATGTATTTTTGTTGCTGGTGGTGTCACTCGTCGTAGACGAGGTTACGTACCCCCGTTACCCCCCGTACCCCCGTAAGGAGTGCCAGCCCCCTCCAAGTTGCTTTTTTTAGGACTGATATAATGCTAAGCTTTTGGCATTTTTAGAATTTTTTCTGCCTTTTGCTACATTGGCATGATCGACAAGTCAATGTCAGCATCTGCACTTATTAAAAGCCCAAAAACTCTGAAGGAGTTTTTGTGATTTTCCAGTAACAGACTGCACGTCTATGGCCTCGGGCGGCATACTAAGGCTGCAGCTCGTTTTCGGAGGCTCTGGAGCTTCTGGAATGGTAGAAATCCAAGCATGTCGGCAATTGACTTGGAAATTTCCATTATATCGTTAGATTTTTGACGTTTGAGACGCCAAATTAAGATGTCTAAAGTCGACGAGACCGTTTTTCGATAATTTCGTATTTCTAAACCGAAAAGAACATCCAAAGTCATAATCGGCAATGACATGGGAATTTTCATTACATCGCTAGATTCGCGCTTGAGGTGTCAAGTATAGGTTTCAAGAGTCGAGAAACAGTTTCCGAAGAGGGATAAATGCCCGCTTACCACTAACTTCGGGGGTAACCTCCCAAATTGAACTTTTTCATACCCTCTTCGTGAGGTTGACCCCAAAAGGCGACTTTTCATAGGGACAAGATGAATCCTTTAGAAACTTTATAAAATAATGAACTTGTGAAATTTAATTTTAGCATTCCTTAGTAGGATGAGTGAAGGAGAAGATCTTAGGGTAACACAGTTGGGTTATAAGTTCGGTTAACCATAGTATTGTTAGGTAGGATAGTTTGTTAGAGTGTACAAGACATCTTTGAAAGAAATGATCATGTAACTTTGCTTAAGTTAAATTTATTTAACATAAATGAAAAATTTATTTTTGAAAAAATCATCGATTCTCTTCAGTAGATGGTTCAAGGGATTGGTATATATATCATATATATGATATTATATATATATATATATATAATATATATATATATTATAAATATATAATAATATATATATATAATATATATATAATATATATTATATATATATAATATTATATATATATATATATATATATATATATATATATATATATACAGTGTCACAACCCACTCACGGCGAAGCCCTATTCAAGGAGGGGGTTTTGCACGCCTCAGAAGTACACACTTAACGCGCCAATTACGCAGATGAGCACAGACGCAGGCTTTGAAGTGCGGAGATTAAATTCAGCAGGAAACACAGAAGATGGAAGAGAAATTCCACAGAACAGAAGTGGCTGGAAAGAAGGAAGCACCCGCAGCGAACTAGCCTGGAGTTGCCAATATTCCACACAAAACTCATGCGCAGATACAGCACCCCTTGTGCTACGAGACGTCTTAAAGGTGGAGGTACGCGAGGGACAAGTTCCCTCGAGGCACCTGCCGCTACGTACCTATAGAAAAAGAGATAAAGCACCAACATTCGCGCCACAAAGATAGAGGGTGAAGTGAAGTGGAAAGTACGGAACAGTTTATAAGCCTTTGGCCTTTGACTCGACCCTTTCCAAAAAGCAGGGTGAAACCAGAGCCCCCAGACATGAGAGCAGTACTCCATACAAGGCGGATAGGCCCTTGTATAGCTGAAGCAACTAAAGAAGAGGAAAAAAAGTCTCGCATTCTAAACAGAAACCCCCCAGTTTCTTGAGGTCGCCCTAGCAAACCATTGTATGTGAGCGTTTCCAAGACATTTTTTGCTTATGTTAAGGAGGCAGAGGATGTTTATATTGTCACGGGAGAGACGAGAGAACCGCTCGAAAGAGATAGAAAAGTTGAAGGTGTTTTAGAGAGGGAGATTTGTAGAAGTTGAGTTTTAAAGAATTAAATTTCACAAGGTTGAGACGACCCACCCGGAAATCCTATCCAGATCAGCGAGAAAGAATCGGAAAGATTAAGACGAGAGGCAATTCTAGAAGGAAAAGAGGGAGCAGAATTTGAAATAGTGGAAGAATGAAGGGTCGAGTTATCGGCATACGGTGGATAGAGTTAAATGGGCAGGTGAGAAGATTGTTAATGAAAAGTAAGAATAAAGTAAGGGAATAAGACAGAACCTGAGGAACACACAATTAACAGAAAAAGAAGAAGAAGTCGCCCCGTAAACAACAGCCGAATATTGAGCCATTTGAGAGAAAACTAGACATAAGTAAGCCAAGAGTAGAAGGAGGAAACCCAAGGGAAGGGAGCTTGGAGAGCAGTGACGCGTTCCATACCCGGTCAAATGCTGGATTTAATATGTTCAAGCGCCACCACGCAAAGTTCTCTCCGTAGTTTCTAAGGGCGGAAAACCATAAATCCGTAAGATAGGAAAGTATATCACCACTAGACCTCGAACGCCGAAAGCCATACTGGCGAGCGGAAAGAAGTGAATGAGATTCCAAATGATCAGAAGTGAGATTGAGAAGGGTTTCAAAGACTTAGATAGAACACAAGTGAGAACTATAGGGCGATAGTTAGAATGATCAGAGCGGCTACCTTTTTTTTTGGGATTGGCTGAATAAAAGCGCGCTTCCAACACTAGGGAAGTAATTAGTATTGAGACATAGGAGAATATAGTTGAACGAGAGGCGGGTCAGCACGGAAGCACACTCCCTTAAAACTCGGGAGTAATGCCATCGGCCACCCGCCTTCCTAACGTTCGCAGATTTCAGGAGCCCATGCCAACCGATCGAATGTAATCACAGCAAAGGCATAGGACACCTGAGAGGAGAGGGAGGAGGTGAGGAATGCCAGAATCGTAAAGGGTTGAGTTAGAGGGAAAATAAGAGGCCGAAGAGATTGCATTTTCAGTTGGAGAATTAGACAACAGAACCATCAGAGCGAAAAAGAGGAGGAAAGGACAGATTTTACAGAAGTTGTTAGAGATGTTTTTTGGCAAGAGGCCAGAAAGGAATTTGTCAGTAGGAGAACCAAGAGGTTAGCGCACTTTCTTTTGATGAAAGGCTCGCTTTGCTCGTCGAAGAGTATCCCTGCAACGATTTCTAGCAGGAATGAAAAATTAGCAAGAGTGATAGGAGCAACGAGAATTTTTCCACTACCGATACGCACTGTCTCTAGCCTGAATGCCAGAGAACAAGCACGATCAAAATCATGGATTATGAGGAGAGAAAGATTTAGTCGAAGAAGGAGGAACCTGCTCATCCATCAACGATTACAGCTCCCACCTTAACGGCAGAAGGCGAAGCGTCACCAGAGGACAAAAAGCAGTCTTTCCAATTATAGTTAGCGTAGAAGGAAACGCAAGGCCCCCCAATCGGCCCGATCAAATTGCAAAAAAAAACGAGTAGGGCAGGATTGAGCTGTTGGAGAGAAAGGATTAAAATTAAGAGATATAAAGAGTTGTGATCAGATTTTACCGATTAGGAGCGAAAGCTGGTTATTTTTAGAGAGAAGGAACGTATGTGAAAACATTAGGTGGAGTGTGTTCAAGAATTGGTTAGGACGATTCCGGAATGTGTGTGGGTTCTTAAATTAGTTGCTCCAAATCGTTGAGAATGCTGAATGATTCGGCCTCATCCCCACCTAAATCGGTATGAGAGAACCCCAACCATCAGTGTTATGTAATTTGAAACCCAAAATAGAGGACCTCAGTATTTTGGATATATATATATATATATATATATATATATTATATATATAAATATATTATATATATATATATAATAGATATATATATATATAATATATATATATATATATTATATATATAATATATATTATATATATATACTATATATATATTATATATATATTATTATATAGTTGTTAAGTATAAGTATTTGTAAAAATTATGAATTGTTTTTATGTTCGGCCAAAATTGCTTAAGCAAAATTTTGACATAAGTACGATAGAAATTATATATAAAGGCTTTTCCTTGCCTTGTTGAGGTATTCACTTCGTTTCTACTCGATTCTTCTCTTCGACTCACTTCACTCTCTCACGAGAGAATCAAGATTCAAGAAATTCCAATCTCAGTAAGTGAGGTAGAACTTCGGGCTAAGGCTGTGACTGCAGAATCGGCTCACGAAGATTTAAGAAACAGAATTTTCAGAAAGGAGGTAAAACGTCGACTAAGTGAAGACTGTTCTTAAGTACACGAAGAGAGAGCATCTCAATCAAAAGGAATCATTGCTTTTTTATTGTTGAATAAATCATTTTATAACTTTTAATTTGCAAACGTTTAAGTTTCGACAGCAGAACTTCGTTCTGCTTTTTATAAAGAGATAAGTGCGAAACTTAGCGTTTCGCTTCATAAAGAAATAATTCAAATCCAGTGGCCTATCTTGTTGCTGGTGTGTGGTTGTGAACCAAAAATTTTTTTAAAAACTCATCTTTAACTTATATAGTGCTCGCTATCAGAAGAGGCCACGTTCACCTTCAAGCAACATCTGCCCTTTTAATAGGTGAACCCATAGGCCACACCACTATATATATATATATATATATATATATATATATATATATATATATATATATATATATATATATATATATATATATATACATAATATACATATATATATGTAATGTGTTGATCTTTTAAATATTTATATATAATAATATATTATATATATATATATATGATATACAGGACAAAAGCTACTTAACGCCCACACGGAACCGGGAGCTCGGATCAAAAAAAAAATTTTCACAGGTAGCATCTATGATACATAAA
Source organism: Trachelipus rathkii (assembly GCA_015478945.1). Classification (NCBI taxonomy): domain Eukaryota; kingdom Metazoa; phylum Arthropoda; class Malacostraca; order Isopoda; family Trachelipodidae; genus Trachelipus; species Trachelipus rathkii. Next base: position 1,168 of record JABUQX010077684.1, on the reverse strand, counting down.
TACTATGTTTACTCAAATGAATTTTTTTTTTTTTACCTGGTTCTCAGGGGCGAAAATTATATAATTATTTTGAAAAGGTTATTTACACGGCACATGTAGGCGGGCTCGAGCCACGGGGAACACAGGGGGGGGGACCTTTTCCATACCCCGTAGGGGAGGGTGGAGGAACCCCCGGACACCCCAAATACCAAAGAGCGGGGCTTCCGGAGACCCTCCCCGGAGGGGGGGAAATAGCCGCCTACCCCGTAGTTCCCCGGAAGGCGACGAGACCCCGACTCCTGCCATCGGTGCGGCTATACCCGTTGGAGGTCATTCTTTTAATTACATTTTCCTCTAAAATTTTACCCAGGATTTCCAAAAATGTATTCTTTCGCTGCTTAGCTATTGTAGTTTTTGAGATATGATTGTTTTTTTTTTTCTTTTTTTTTCATTTCGACCCTAAAAACGTCTATATTATGTTTCATAGCAGGACTACCTGTGCAAAAAATTTTTTTAGATCGACGCTCCCGTTCCGATGTGGGCGTTAAGTAAACTTCTTACCATAATAAATATATATCATATATATATATATATATATATATACTATATCATTATCTATATATTATATATATATATATAATATATATAATATATATATATATATATATATATATATATATATATATATTGTGGTGTTGAGGTTGAGAGAAGATTAGGCCGCCAGAGGTTGACAGAAAATAGGTACGAAGGTTGATAAAGACTAGGAATCGTTACCAGCATAGCAGCAAACCCAATACTTTTCACAAAAATAATATGATACAGGGCAAAATCACAGACAAAAAGGTGGTTGTTGAAATCACTAAAAACTACGGATTGATTTTGAAACATCTGAACCAAGGAACAGTAAATATCAAAACCTTTTCTTCAAAAATAAATAGGAGCATTGAAACAATAAGACGAATACCTTCAAAAATGCGTGACCGAGAAAGAGAGGCGAGACAACAAGCGTAAGACGCGCCTCTGTGTGGAAAGCGGGAAAGCCAGAGCGCGGCAGAAGAAGAAAAGAAGAAGAAGAGAGAGAGAGAGACCGAGAGAGGAAGAGAGAGAAGAGAGAGAGAGATTCTGCGAGAGAGAGAGAGACGAGAGAGAGAGAGAGAGAGAGACTACATTGCCCCCCTATCTCTCTCTT
>JABUQX010077683.1:25000-31382 GCA_015478945.1 Trachelipus rathkii | reverse complement strand
ACTACGACAAAGTAGTTCTAAATATATATATATATATAATATTAATATATATATAATAAATATATTATATATATATATATATATATAATATATAATATATATATATATAGTATATAATCAAACAATTTCGCCGAGTTGTATTGTATTAAAAAGAAAAGGCCTTAATATATAGTATTTAATTAAAAAGGTTTTAGCAAGACTTCATAAGAATGTTAATATTCGTAAGCTTTCGGTCCTTAATTTTCTAGACCCTCTTCAGACTATTTTATTTGAAGACAAATAAAATTATTAAAATTTTTAAGATTATGTAAAACAGTTAAATTATGAAAGTAGTTTTAAATTTAAATAAATTTATTATATTTTTGAAAAAATTGGTGTGGTGGTAAGAATGTGGTTAAGTGTTGAACTATATTCTCCTTTTTGTAGGTTAAAAATTGGGAAAGTTCTGTATGCATAGTGATTCTAAGAGTTTACGTTTGGTGGGGTATTACCTCTAAGATTGGCACGTATCTTTTATGTTAATGTTGTGATTGAGACTAGATCTAGGTGAGGTGAGAGCAGAATTTAGAGTCGGATGTTAGATCGTGTTATGTTTGGACGAGTCTTCTGATTAAAACATTATTATTTCACCTATATTAAGAGGGCATTTATGGCAGGGAATTTTGTATAGCATGTAGATGTTATTTGTAATTGAGTGGAGGTTTAAGATTCTGTTGAGAGAAAGAGGTAGAGAAGTTAGTCTTAAGGATGAAGTAAAGTTTTAGGATGTGTTTATGTGTTAGAGGAATGGTAAATAGTGAGGGGATTGTTGTGGGTCACTGTTGGGTGTAGAAATTATTTTTGCTTTTTTAAGTGAACCTTTGGTAATGTAGGTTGGATAAGATAGTTTCTTGACGTACTGAAAATGTATTTAATTTCATTATAAAGAAGAGTAGGAGAACAGAGGCGTAGAGCTCTTAGGAAGAGAGGATAGAACACCAGATTTAATATATTGAGAATGTGTGGAGTACCAAGAATGTAAGAAGGTTTAAGTAGGTTTACGCATAAACGCTAAAGAGTTTAGGGTAAGGCTTTTTCCAAGAAGAGGAGGATATCAAGGAAAGGTAGGGTGTGATTGTTAGAATCCATTGTAAAATTTATATATTAGGGTGGATAGAGTTGATGTAGTCAAGAATGAGAGTTGGGTTGGTTAAGGGAGTGGAGATAAAGATATCATCCACATAGCAAGCCATGTGGAGTTGGCAGAAGAGAGTGGTTAAGTATGAAAAAGTTTTCTAATAGTTCCATAAATATGTACTAAGAATTGGGGAGAGGGAATATCCCATGCTTAGACCAGAATATAACATTAGAACACTTTGTTCATACTTAACCACCCTCTTCCGTCCAACACCACATGGCTTCGCATGGGATGATATTTTTATCTCCAACCCCCTAACCACAAACCCAACTCTCATTCTTGACTACATCAACTTATTCACCCTAATAAAAAATTTACAATGGAACTCTCAAACAATCACACCCTACCTTTCCTGATACCCTCCTCCCTTGAACAACAGCCCTACCCTCTCTTTAGCTTTATCGAAACCTACTTCAAACCCTTCTACATTCATTGTACTCCACAACATTTCCAACATATTAAATCTGTGTTCGATCCCTCTCTTCCTAAAGCCTACCGCATCGTTCCTACTCTTCTTCATAATGAAAATTAAAAACATTTTTCAGTACGTTCAAGAAATTACTATCCAACCTAAATTATAACAGGCTTAATTATTACATAAAGGCAAAAAAAATTTCTACAACCCAACCACTGTGACCAACACACAATCCCAACCTAGTTACCCATTCGCTCACCTACCACATAAACAAATCCTCAAAACTTTGCCTTCCTCCCTTGGGGAATAAAAGCTCCTTCAACTCCACTTTCTACGATTATTACCCCACCTCCAACTCACGTTTTACAGTACTGGACCTTATGCTTGTAGTGATAGCAATTAGTGAAGCTCATTAATTTTACAATAAGATACCTCAATAGATCACGCAATCCTGAGGATTCAAGCCCGCGTTCAAGACGATGCTTTGGATATAGTGGGTTGTAGATACTAAAAACATTGTGATAGTCAGGATTAAGACTATTTCGGGTAATCAGAGTCAAATAAAACGTTAACGACAATTTTATGCTTTAAAAAACTATTCCGACACCCCTCCTAAAACAAAGCTTACGTCGTCACATCTCACATGTAAGGATCATCAATCAGTCAAAGTGTAGTCTAAGCATCAATCGATAACCTATGACGAAGAAAAGAACGAGGTTGCCTTGCAATCTTTGTTAGATTGTAGGCTTTATGACTCTTCACCTGATTTACCTGACGTGGTAAAACCTCCTAGTAAAGGAGCCTACTGTAAAATACCTGGTGCTATACACCAGAAACTTTACTTATTGCCCCTAAAATTCAAATGTTAAGTCCACAAACAAAAATGAAGGGACAAATTAGATCACGCAGTTTTCCGAAGACCTCCAGCCACACTTAAACAACATTGAACGTGAGCACGTCGCATTCAGCGTACCATGTGGTTGTGTGGAGCTTTAAACTAAAGAATGTTAAAATAGCAAAATATGTTAATTGGACACCTATGCAGAAGGGGGAACTTGTATTTATAAACACATGTAATAAATGCTTTTAACAAGTTTTGAATACGAAGCCGTCTAAATGAGTAAATGTAAAGAGACTTTGCATGCACATTTTAATTAAGGAATAGTTAACTGATTAAATAAATGTTGAAATTTTCAGTATTATAAATTTTATAATGGATTCTGCGTTAAGAAGATGGGAATCCGAAAACCTGTTTTTAGTTCCGATAGTATGTGAACGACTACAGGACCCAATCATTATGTAAAAACGACTATCCTAAAATAATAATGTTTAGATTAATATTAAACCCGGATCTTCGTTATATTAACTCGGCAATGTCCCAGCATAGCTGAGGACTGAGGCCAGAACTCGGTGCCGGAGCCAAACCTCGACTCAGAAATATCCAAACTTCTCTTTCTAGAATTACACTCGTGAATCCTTATTATATATCACCAAATTTTACAGGTATTTTATATAACGATCAAGTATATCTTTTATTTTTTAAAATAATGAAAAATAGGGCCAGTCTACCCCTCTATACGTAAAGTATTAGTAGAGAACCACATTATAAGAGGTATAGACAATAACTTATGTAATTACCAAATGATAGTATATAGTACCTCAGTCATATATTAACTAAAACCACCCTTACTACACAATAAATACAACATTTATCTTCTAGTGAAAGACAATCAATTATTTATCACAAAATTTCTTTGTGGAAGAAATATACTAATGTGATTATAATTAAAATGTATTCCTTTGTTATAATTTCACAAGTATAATTAAGTCGAAATATATTAATTTTCTTCCTAAGTTTTAAAGACTGTTTCTAGTGTTGTGTGAACTTACATTTCATAATTGTAAGGCTTGAACCCCGGCCCCGGCCCCGCCCCCCCCGGCCCCTGCCCCGCCCGGGCCAAAAAAATAATTCGCGGCCCCGGTACGGTCCATAACGTCCAAACTACATACACTACTTGGCAATTGAAAGTTAATTTACCCATCTAGGCGAGGATTCGAATATTAGGAGATTTATGGACCCATTAAATTTAGCCACGACCGAAAGAAATGGGAAAGTAAAAGTCTTAATTTTTTGCCGACAAAACACTTGATGGAAATAACAGTAGGAGAAGCATAGACACCAGCAGTGCTTCTTGCTACCACTGCGCTAATTACACACGTCGATTTTCAAAAGAATATTTATCAAAAAACGAATTGCGCGTGTTTCTGTTAAGTCCCATGTTTCAGTAAGAAATTTTATATATCTTTTTTTCAGATATCCTACGTACTATGACGTTTTGCAAAATATTTTTCCTTATCTTGCTTCTTACAACCCAGCGAAAATCGAATTCTTTAAATCTATTAACTGAAAAGCTCATACATTGAAATATGCATAGATGGGATCATTAACGCACAAAAATGCAATTTTTTATTTTAAGTTTTTTGAAAATTCTGCTCCACCAAATGATCGACGTCTGGCACCAACTTACATAAAATTCTTATATTAATTTATTAAAATTAAAGATGGCGTTTTTAAATTTTCAAAAAAATATCAAAAAAACTAATTCATGCATTTTTCGTAATTACCCAAATCTTATGGGCATATTTCAAAATTTTGAAGTCATACGATAAGAAATTGGTAGGAGAGTTGATTACTAAGAATAAATTGTGCTTCAAAACACAGGTTCTGGAAATATAATGGAACGCACCCGATCGACAAACAATGGCACTACGACCCACACAACCGAGCTGAAGAACCAACGTTTCAGAGACATACTACATGCGCGTCAATTGCCTTTGACCCTCATCGAGATAAATACTTGTCTGCCGAAATAAAAATTATGATTCCATTGTTTAGATTGTGGAGCTCACAATGCTAGGTCCTCCAATCTCTAGATATCTTAGCTCCCATCTCTCCTGTAGTAACTAAGGAATTTAGAGCGCGAGTAGAGAAAAAGAATTGCAAAGGAAAATAAAGAGAAAATTTAATAAACTGAAATCAACATCTTAATATTTATTTTAAAAGATATTTAATAATAATTAGGAATAAAAAATTCGGATTAATATAACGCTAGAGGTATATACTATATTAACATCAGTTAACGATAGCGGTGCATTGAACCTTCTCCGGGAGTATTGGATGTAACCTTATAATATAATACCTATACTGATTAATATATATTTAATCATTATGCTAGTAGTTAATTATTAGTATTCGACTTAACCCTAATATAATTATAGTCATTATATATCATATTAGATATTTTACCTGAACTTATTAAAAATAATTTATCATTTTATATTAACTATTATAATTAATAGGAAGATAAATATAAAATGATATAATATATAATATATATTAGATATATATATAGATAATAAATATATATAACTATTTAGGCTATATATAAATATACTAATATTATATATATGAGTAACAGAGAGAGAGATATACTATATATAATATACTATATATACCATAAGTAATTGAGGTATAACTATATATATATAAATATATAACCGTATATAGTATATATATATAATAAAAATATTATATATAATTGTGTATAATATATCATATTTATATAATATATATATATATATAATTAATAATAATATATAAATTATATAATAACTTAATATACTGTATAAATATACATAAATATTAATATAATATTATACGTTATATATATATATATATGTGATTAATTTCAAATTTTTTCATATATATTATTTAATATATAATATATATCTATATATATCTATATAAAAGTATATAGTATATATTTATATATAGTGAAATATATATTATAATATATTTTATATAATATATATATATACATATATATATATATACTATCACGCATATAATATATATTTCTTTCTTTATTGATAAGCTCATATATATATATATAAGTAGTTAAATAATTATTATAAATATAGATATATATATAAAAGTAAAATAGTATAATATAATAATATATATATATATAATATATATATATATATTATATTATATATATATTAAAACTATAACATTTGTAAAATAATATATTGCAATATATATATATCATTTATACCTAGCTATAAAATATTATATATATATATATATATATATATATTATATATATATATATATAAAATATAATATAGTATATAATATATAATATATATATATATATATATATTATATATATATAATATATTAATATATATAATATATATAATTATATATAAAAATATAATATTAAATATATATAAATAAAATATATTATATATAAGAATATATAATTATAATAATATATATTAATAATATATAATATATATATATATATATATAATATATAAATATAACATCATATGTTATATTATATTTAATAATGATTATATAATTTACAAGTATAATATAAGCTATATTTAATATAAATATATAATTATATATATATACATATATATATATAAATTATTAAATATATAATATTAATAATAAATATATATATATATAATTAATATAAATATATATAAATATATATATAATATATATATATATATTATATTAATATAATAATTAATAATATATATATATAATATATATATATTATATATTATATATATAATATATATTATATATTTAATATATATATAATTTAATTAATATATTAATTATATATTATATATATATATATATATTATATAATAATATTATATTAAATATTATATAATTGTTATATATTATAATATTAGTGATAATA
>JABUQX010077683.1:17500-20000 GCA_015478945.1 Trachelipus rathkii | reverse complement strand
TAGCCATACCAGTCGAACATAACGAATTACTAAGTTTAATATGTTTATTTTCTAAATTAAGTGACTTCAAGAACAGGATGACCACTTCTTCACCATATGGAATATTAAAGATCTTATGATTACACTGGGCAACAAAAAAAAAAAATTTTTTTTGCTGCCAAAGATATTTTTTCGAATTTATAGTATATCGGGTGTGCTGATTTCAGAAATGACATTAGTTTTCCAAGATTTGGCTCTAGTTCTTTGAGATACAGCGGTGTTCCAGATATAACCCCTATACAAATATCTCCATAACTCAATGCATACTATTCAGTAAATATCGTTTTATTTCTTTTTAAGGGGCTTACCTTTATATATACTTTATTTTTTTCTATTTTCAGAACACTATGAGTACTTCACGAAGAGCCTGTTTGAATAACCCCAATGTATTCTGCTACATCTGTGTTGAATATTGCCAGGAGAACCAAAGAAGAAATATTACTAACTTTGTGAAGCAAGCATATCTGGCATACTTTGGAATGAAACTCGGAGACCAAGATAAGTCTTGGGCTCCCCATATGGTCTGTAAAACGTGTGTCGAAAATCTACGTCAGTGGAAAAATGGACATAGAAAAGGTTTAAAATTTAGTGTACCTATGGTATGGCGGGAGCCAAAGAATTACCACAGTGACTGTTATTTTTGTTTGGTTAATGTGAAAGGTATCAATCGTTACAAGAAACGTAAATTTGAGTATCCGGATTTGGAATCAGCAAGGCGACCTGTCCCACACTCCGACGATGTCCCCATCCCAGTGTTCACTTACACTCCCAGACCTTAGCATTGTCTGATGAAGAAGATATCCAGGATTTTGGTGTGCACACGTGCAAATAGTCACCCAACCGGTAGTGGAATATTGAACGAAAGTACTTTACTACACAGCAAACAGTTCTCCCAGCAAGAGATCAATGATTTTAGTACGAGAGTTTAAGTTCTCTCCAAAGCAAGATTCTGAGCTTTAGCATCTAGGACTAAATGAAAAGAACTATCTTAAATCAGAATTTGGCTGATTCTTTCGGTTTCAGAGCTCAACAACTGATGTAAGATTAGAACTTATTTCTGAAGAAGAAGATCCATTGGAGAATTACATCTCTGGACTGCTACGTTTCTGATTGATACTTACAGGTACATTTCGACCAGAAGAATGGCGATTGTTTATGGATAGTTCAACGAGAAAGCTTGAAGTGTGTTTTATTGAACAATGACAATAGTTATGCATCGATTCCAATTGGTCACTCAACAAAACTGAAAGAGGAATATGAAAATATAAGAATGATCTTGCAGAAGCTTAGATATAATGAACACCAGTGGTCTATATGCGTTGATTTGAAGATGGTCAACATCTTATTTGGGCAGCAAAGCGGATATACTAAGTACCCTTGTTTCTTTGCTTATGGGATAGTAGGGCTAAGAAAGACCACTGGGAAAAGTTGTATGGCCTTCTAGGGAAAATATGACTGTAGTTGCATCAGTTATTGGTACGAACAACAGATTCACAGGGAAAAATTATTTTCCCACCATTCCACATCAAACTAGACCTGATGAACCCGTGTGTTCCTGACAACTTTAATAGAGGTTGGAGCCCCTCAGTATATATTTTGCAGATTTTTTCCAGGGATGAGTATGGAGGAAACTCAAAGCTGGAATCTTTAGCGCCCGCAATCGCCAAATCATCAAAGGATGACAATTTCATAAATTCCATGACTGATATTGAAGCATCTGCATGGAAAAGTTTTGTCTTGGTTGTTCAGAAACTTTTTGGGCAACCATAAATCTGCCAACTATGTAGAGTCTCGTACAGAAAATGCTTTTAGACTTCAAAAATTTGAATGTAATATGAGCATAAAAGTTCACTTCTCTACATAGTCACTTAGATCGGTTTCCGGATTCTAGGATGTTAATAGTGGGAACAAAGGGGAGAGGTCGGTCCATCAAGATATTAAGGTGATGGAAGAAAGATACCAAGGAAGATGGGATAAACACATGATGGCAGACTATTGTTGGAGCCTTCAACGTGATTGTCCACATTCTGCACACATAAGACAATCATATAGACAGCGATTTGTAATGCATTAATTATGATTTCATTGCACTGAATTGAATGTTTTGACCTATTAGCATTTTATTTACTTACTCATTAACAATTTGATGTATATCTTTCGTGTTTTTATGTGAATTACCGTTAACAACCTAACATAAATTGGTTGTTATTAATGTATTTTTGTGACCATCCTGTATCTCAAAAACTAGAGCCAATCTAGGAAAACGGAGGTCAAATTCGGAATCAGGGCAACAAGTTACCTATAAAATGACCTTCAAATGTTTTGCCGCAAAATCTTTGTTGGCCAGTGCTAATTGTGTAGTTTAAATGTGTACAATTCTACAAAATATTAAACCAAAATTTTAGAGCAAATTTTTTTTTTGTCCAAAGTTATAGGTTTAAGGGGATACACTGCTCGAAAT
>JABUQX010077683.1:7500-12500 GCA_015478945.1 Trachelipus rathkii | reverse complement strand
ATCTATTGATCTATTGATCTATTGATCTATTGATTCAAATCATATTTTGTATAACATAACACAAAAACTTTTATTTATTTTGTTTTGTTTTCTTTAAACATTTTGTTTTTACTAAAAAATTTATTCTTTTTATGTTTATAACTTAAAAATTTTGCATTTTTACATACCTTAAAGCAGTAAATCAGTAAATCAAACTGCCCTCCATACCCTCCTACCCATTCGTGATCTATTGATCTATTGATCTATTGATCTATTGATTAAAGTCATATTTTGTACAACATAACACAAAACTTTTATTTATTTTTGTTTTGTTTTCTTTAAACATTATGTTTTTACTATAAAAATTTATTTATTTTGTTTTATTTTTACTATAAAAATTTATTTATTTTGTTTTGTTTTCTTTAAACATTTTGTTTTTACTAAAAAATTTATTCTTTTTATGTTTATAACTTAAAAAATTTGCATTTTTAATCAGTAACTCACAACTGAACACGCGACTCTCTCAAGCTATCACCGTGAGAGAGTGCGAGAGAGAGTGAGGCCGCCTACAATTGTCCTCACAGCCAACCTCTTAATCACGGTGCGTGAGTCCTGACAATTAACTCTATTGATCTATTGAATTAAAGTCATAAGTCTAGTAATGATGTCTTCTTTTCTCTCCACTAGAGGCGTAATTACAAAATATATCATATAAGTGGTGGCTTCATCGTTTATCCTCATATCAAATTCTCTGGGGTATATATAATCAAACACATCCCGTCATCTCCACCGATATATACGAAAGTGAGACATATGCCTCATCCAATGTGTACACATGGAGCGCGCACAATGATCAAGCACGAGGTTAAATCGGTAAATCACAATAACACGCATACCTTCCCCGAGCGCGCGTGCAGACAGAGCACGTCAACACTCATTCGACTAATCACTCTAGTGAGTCAAGTGCGTCATATATCTATTAGAAATGTGAGTATATACATTCGCCTTCAAGTCATATTTGACCTCACCCACTATCTATACCGACGCTCTCTGACACCTCTATTGATATAACACTATCTCTACGAGAATATCTGTGAGTCTCTTGACACATCTAATATATAGAGAGAGAGATACACTCCTATTATCCTGCTCACTCCTCACAACTTCTAAAAATTTTCTCTACCGCTCTGAGAGACTACCTCTGTACAGTGCACACAACTTGCGAGTCACAAATCAAAAACGCTGACGCGTGCGCTCCGACCCTCTCCTACCATTCCATGATCTATCCAAGGAACGTCGATTGATCTATTCATCTATTGATTCAAGTCATATATCGTGTATAATATCAGTCCATCAAAGTAAAGACACCAATTTATTTTGTTTATAACTTGTAAACATTATGTTTTACTAAAAAAATTTATTCTTTTTTATGTTTTATAACTTAAAAAATTTGCATTTTTTTACATACCCTAAATATCAGTAAATCAGTAAATCAGTTAATCCAAACTGCCCTCCATCCACACTCCTACCCTTCCATGATCTATTGAACTATTGTGATCTATTGATCTATGATCTATTGATTCATGTCATATGAAGTATCTTTTTGTATTAACATAACACAAAAACTTTTATTTATTTTGTTTTGTTTTCTTTAAACATTATGTTTTACTATAAAAAAATTTATTTATTTTTTTTATTTGCTTTAAACATTTTGTTTATACTAAAAATTCTTCTTATGTTTATAACTTAAAAAAAATTACGTTTTAATACCTTAAAGCAGTAAATCAGTAAATCCAGTTAATCAAACTACCATCCAGCCCCCCTCCTACTTTCCCATGATCTATTATCTATTGATCTATCGATTCAAGTCATATTTTGTATAAACCATAACACAAAACTTTTATTAATTTTTGTTTTGTTTTCTTTAAACATTATGTTTTTACTATAAAAATTTATTTATTTTGTTTTATTTGCTTTAAACATTTTGTTTTTACTAAAAAATTTATTCTTTTTATGTTTATAACTTAAAAATTTTGCATTTTACATACCCTAAAGCAGTAAATCAGTAAATCAGTTAATCAAACTGCCCTCCATCCACACTCCTACCCTTCCATGATCTATTGATCTATTGATCTATTGAGCTATTGATCTATTGATCTATTGATTCATGTCATATTGTAAGTATCTTTTTGTATAACATAACATAAAAACTTTTATTTATTTTGTTTTGTTTTCTTTAAACATTATGTTTTTACTAAATAAAAATTTATTTATTTGTTTATTTGTTTAAACATTTAGTTTTTACTAAAAAAAATGTATTCTTTTTATGTTATTATAACTTAAAAATTCTACGTTTGTACAATACCTGTAAAGCAGTAAATCAGGTAAATCAGTTAATCAAACTACCATCCAGCCACCCTCCTACTCTTCCATGATCTATTGATCTATTGATCTATTGATTCAAGTCATATTTTGTATAACATAACACAAAACCTTTTATTTATTTTGTTTTGTTTTCTTTAAACATTATGTTTTAACGACAGTGAGCCAAAAATATACTATCCAACTTATTCTACTCTTACCATTTATATTCTCCACTCTGACCACTAAACATTTTGTGTTTACTAAAAAATTTATTCTTTCTAATATCGCGTGTGACTCCACTAGATATCCACACACACACATTATTCTATGGCTTTATATATCTATATGCCCATCCGAGTAGAGACCTATCACCAAATCAGGTTAAATCAAACTGAAATAGCGCGAGCGACACTCCTCTACACATCCCTTCCAACTAACCCCATCGATCTATTGATCTATTGATCTATTGATCCAAGTCCAAAATTTTATTAACATAATACAAAAACACTCTCTCTTCTTCTGCTTTTGGTATACATTTAAAACATAATAACTACAATACAACTCTCTCCAGTTATGATAACGCCAGAATACGTGCGTGTTACTTAATCATCTATCGTGACATATCATATATCTGGTTCTGAAGAGCACACTGAGTATCTATGTAGTCCACAATCTATTAGTATCACATAATACTGTATATATCTGTATCTCTGCACCATAACGAGCTCGAGTATCTACCATCTGAATATATCCTAAGTCTATCGAGGCTATATATAATGCGCGAAAAAAATATATAAAATATCTGATCTATTGACCTCCACTCTCACACATCTATTGATATACCGTAGTCAAACACACGAGTCTGCTCCGCTCATCTAGACTCGGGATCTCTCACTTGATATTTGTTTCTTAAAGCATATACCTCTTCTAGCCTCACACATAAGAGAGCCTTGTGTCTTTTTTATGTCTCTACATATCTCAACATTAGAATTTGCACTTTTTGACATACCTTAAAGCAATAATCAGAAAATCAGTAAATCAAATCTGTGTATCCAAACGCATAGCCATTCCCCGATCTCCAATGGAGTGCACATTGACACCTGTCGAGATCTATTCGCACTCTCAATCAGTACTATTTGATGGCGAAACGAGCCGCCAATAGCTGCCCCGAGTAACAGTAAGATATCCACCAACCACGATCTATGCATACCTTTATTTTTTGTTTTGTTTCTTTTTAAATATTTTGTTTTACTACGGCCACATCTAACAATTCTATTCCTTTTATTGTTATATATATACCACCATCACAAACAGAACTCTCTCTGCATTCTTTAACATACCTTAAAGCAGTAAACAGTAAAATCAGTAAATCAAACTGCCATCCTACCCATTCGTGGATCTATTGATCTATTATCTATTGATCTATTGATTCCAAGTCCATTTTTTATATAACATAACACAAAAACTTTATTTATTTTTTGTTTTGTTTTCTTTACACATTTTGTTTTTACTAACTGATATCGCACTAAAAATTTTGTTCTTTTTATGTTTATAACTTAAAAAATTTTACATTTTACATACCCTCAAAGTAGTAAAATCCACGAGCCCTACAATCAAGTGAAATCAAAAACTGTCCATCCACCATTCGTGAATCCTATTAACTATGACTCACTTGATAGATCGCGCTATCATTGATTCATCATATATACATCGTTCACTATAATCCACACTCGACAAAGACATCTATGTGTGATGTGGGGGTTGTTTTTTTACTCCTTACACATTTGCCCCGAAGTATTTCATATCAAGCATCCATATCTACTCCTCTTATATCTTAACTAAAAAAATATTGCATTTTTTACATACCTTAAAGCAAAAAATCAGTAAATCAGTTAATCAGTAAAGCAGTAAATCGTAAATCAAACTTATAAATCCCAACAACCCTCACACCCATTCGATCTATTGATCTCAATCACATCACTTCTTTGATCTTATCATTCATGTATATTATCGTGTCAATTCAGTGATATGTAAGCTACTGTATATTTTTTACCTATATATATAGATCATACACCGTTTTATAATCCGCGACTCTGTGTGTGTGCGTGACTATTATCTCATTTTGTACCACAAGAATTGCCTGAAGAGAGCAAACAGAGTGTGATCTCCGTCCACTCTCGAGTGGGGTGTGAGCACACCTCAAGCCGACCTACTCAATATACATATGACCGGCCACTACCATACCCTTCCTAAACGCATATCTATATACCGAAACATCTTGATCACACTCGAGACTACTTGCTATATATAACCACTTTTCTCATAATAGCGAAGTCTATATGACACAAAATAACATTCCTGTCCCGTCGACTGTAAGCTATATTGTTAGTTGAATAGCTTCGACGAGAGCACTATCTCCGCATTGTAATGCGAGTTTAGAATCGTTATGATACGCGCCCGGCGAGCTATGTCATCGTGATTAGATAGCTGCTGTTGCATATGTTGCATTTGTATGCACTCCTTAAATCTATCTCCGTCTTTATAATCTATGAATTACGTTTGTGTTGCGTCATTAGATGACTAAGCTATCGTGAGTAGTGAGCTGTTCTGCTGTGTGTGATCGACATCGAGTGCGAGCGATCTCGCTGTGTGACTCT
>JABUQX010077683.1:0-2500 GCA_015478945.1 Trachelipus rathkii | reverse complement strand
CTTATAAGGTATGTGCAAAAAATGTCAAATTTTTAAGTCATAAAACATCAAAAAGAACAAATTTTTTTAGTAAAAACAAAATGTGTAAAGAAACAAAACAAAATAAATCAAAGTTTTTGTGTTTATCGCTTACTAACAAAATGTGACTTGAATCAAAGATCAATAGAATCAATAGATCAATAGATCAATGGATCACGAATGGGCAGGATGACAGTTATGAATTTACTGATTTACTGATTACGGCTTTAGGGTATGTAAAAATGTAAAATTTTTTAAGTTATAAACATGAAAAGCATAATTTTTTTTAAGTAAAAAACAAAATGTTTAAAGAAACAAAACAAAAATAAATAAAAGTTTTTGTATTAGTTATACAAAATATGACTTGGATCAATAGATCATAGGCGATCAATAGATCATGAAGGGTGGGTGGGGAGGGGAGTGCAGGAACGTGATTTACTATTAACTTGCTTTAGGGTATTTTAAAATGCAAAATTTTTAAGTTATAAAATTAAAAAGAATAAAATTTTTTTGAGTAAAAACAAAATGTTTAAAGCCAATAAAACAAAACTAAATAAATTTTTTATAGTAAAAACATAATGTTTAAAGAAACAAAACAAAAAAATAAAATTTAAAAAAAAAAACAAAAGGGGGGGTTTTGGGTGTTATGTTATACAAATATGACTTGAATCAATAGACCAATAGATCATAGATCATGGAGAGTAGGGTGGCTGGATGGTAGTTTTGACTATTAACTGATTTTACTAGATTTACTGCTTTTAAGTATGTAAAAACGAATTTTTGTTAATTATAAACATAAAAAGAATAAATTTTTAGTAAAAACAAACAATGTTTTAAAGCAAATAAAACAAAATAAAATAAATTTTTTATATTAAAAACATAATGTTTAAAGAAAACAAAACAAAATAAATAAAAGGTTTTGTATATTATGTTATACAAAAAGATACTTTTAATATATGACTATAATCAATAGATCAATAGATCAATAGACCTCAATAGATCAATAGATCCAAAGATCATGGCAAGAGGAGCGCGAGTTAGGTTGTAGGGTAGGGAAGTGAAACTGATTTTACTGATTTAACTGCTTTCCATAGGGTATGTAAAAATGCCAAACATTTTAAGTTATAAACATAAAAAGAATTAAATTTTTAGTAAAACAAAATGTTTAAAGAAAATAAAACAGAAATTAAAATAAATTTTTATAGTAAAAACATAATGTTTAAAGAAACAAAACAAATTAATAAAAGGTTTTCATATGTTGATACAAAATAGGACATGAATCAATAGATCAATAGATCAATAGACATGAAGAGCTAGGAGGGTGGCTGGATGGTAGTTTGATTAACTGATTTACTGATATTTACTGCTTTAGGATATGTAAAAACGTAAATTTTTTTAAGTTTTTAAACATAAAGTTTAAATTTTTTAGTAAAACAAAATTTTAAAAGCAAATAAAACAAATAAATAAATTTATTATAGTAAAAACATAATGTTTAAAAGAAAACAAAACCAAAATAATAAAAGTTTTATGTTATGTTATAACAAAAAGATACTTACAATATGACATGAATCAATAGATAAATAGATCAATAGCTCAATAGATCAATAGATCAATAGATTCATAGATCAAGGATGGACGGAGGGCAGTTGATTAACCTGATTTACTGATTTTACTGATTTAGGGTATGTAAAAATGCAAATTTTGTTTCTATAAACCAATAAGCGGATCAATAAATTTTTTAAGTAAAAAACAATAATGTTTAAGTTATAAACAAAATAAATAAAAGTTTTTATTGTATGTTATACAATATATTGACTTGAATGCAATAGATCAATAGATTCAATAGACCAATAGATTCATGGAAGCGCGAAGGAGGGTGGCTCGAGATACAGTTTGATTTACTGATTACTGATTTAACTGCTATTAACGGTATAGTAAAAATGCAAATTTTGTTTAAGTTATAAACATAAAAAGAATAAATTTTTTTTAGTAAAACCAAAATGTTTTAAGGAAAACAAAACAAAATAAATAAAAAGTTTTTGTGTTATGTTATACAAAATATGACTTGAATCAATCAGATCAATAGATCAATAGATCAATAGACCAATAGATCCATGATGGGTCTAGGAGGTGAATGGGTACTTTGTTACTGATTTATTGATTTTACTGCTTTAAGGTATGTAAAAAATGCAAATTTTTTAAAGTTATAAACAGAAAAGAATAATTTTTTTAGTTAAAAAACGAAAAATTTAAAGAAACAAAACAAAATAAATAAATTTTATAGTAAAAATAAAAACAAATTATACTTTAAACAAAATATGACTTGCATCAATAGATCAATAGATCATGGAAGGGATAGGAGGATGGCTGGATACAGTTTGATTACTGTTTACTATACTTCACTGTTAAATTCAAAGTATGTAAAAAATGCAATTTTTTTAAGTTAAACATAAAAAGAAAAATTTTTAGATCTCTCTCTTG